>JAJMBE010000088.1:0-52352 GCA_030565125.1 Candida pseudoviswanathii | reverse complement strand
AGTATTATAGCTGGCAAGGGAAGTTGATTCACGATAGAGAGTCTCTGACTTGTTAGAAGTGTGTGTATTCTAGATGATTATATATTCTTAGAAGCTGAAACATGAGTGTAGTGTGTTAGATCATAGAGATCTTCCAGTTAAAGTCGTGGCAGATGTCCAACCAGTCGATGCAAATGTTCCCATAGGGGTTTCTGACCCAGGACTCCTTGACTATCTCCCAGATACGTTTGAGGTTGCCGTGCTTGTATCTATCGTAGATGGTGTCAAATTTGGCATCAATGTTTTCTCTGTCAAATCTATTACCAGCAGTGATCCCACATATTAGCAACGGCATACCGAGGTTTTTAGCTAGTCTCGTTTCAATCAACTTGTCAATAATACGGATCGATTCGAGCAATAGTATCTGGATTTCGCTTGATTTGGGCTGTGTCTGCTTGATGTACAATAGAACGTACATCTTACCCGCGATGCAACTTAACCTGAACAAATCCAACTGCAATGCATCATCATCTGGGAGCGAACTAGGATGGCAATTATCAATACTCGAAATCAAATAGTTCACCTTCTGCTCCACATGTTTATAAAACTGTGTCCTCACCACTGGGTCATCCTGATGTATCACGCCTTCCCTCTCCCTTTTCGTCTCAACATATGCATTCATGATCTCGCCCAACAAGAGATAAATCGGCTGACAGCACCCCTGGTACGGATCCAATCCATAATCACCCTCCAACAATCTCTGTCCCCTGAACAAATTATGATAGTTCTCCATCGTGCACGTTGTTCCATTGGCCAACGACTCGCTCGACATCACGTCATAGAACTGGAAGTTCGAGATCAAGAACTTGCAATCGTTCAGGAACTCGAAATCCCGCACAAACTTCCTCAACCCGCCATACTCCCTCACCAACTTCTCGCACCGCTTAAACACATCGTACCAGTTGCTCGTATCCCCGCGGTGGATGTATATCGCCATCTGGATCAAGTCGTACGCCACGCTCGTGAAGTACTCAAACCTGTCCAACGGACGGGACCGCGACACACCCCGCGACGCAATTAAGTACTTGTCGGCGTCGTCGCGATCCCCCTGGAACGTGGCGCCCCACGCTGCGAGCAAGTTCAGGATAGCCTCGTTGGAGAACGCTAGCGTGAGGAAGGTGTTCCTGATGTAGTTGGTCTTCTCACTTAGAGAAAGCAACCCGGCGTACCGCTCAAACTGCTTCACATACCGCATGCCTTTGTCGTCGAGGTAGAGGAACAACGGCGAGGACGCGTGGATGGTGAATGTCGGGGAGAAAGTGGACTCCGGGAAATCTAGCTCTGGTGTACTCGGTAGTGGGATTATGTCGGTACAGGCCTCTGACACTATCGGGGGACTTGGTCGTCGAGTAGCCTTCTTTTCCTTGGTGTTCTTTGGCTTGCTTTTGGGTTTGTCTATTCGAAACGACGCCACATCAAATATCTTGATCTCGTATTCACATTTCAATCCACGGACTTGGCAGAAGTTACACGACGGATGGGTCTCATCGCATTTTCGTTTGCGTTCTTTGCACTTAGTACACCCCGTTTTGGATCTCCTAGTCAGCATGGCGCTCTGTTTCCGTCTTGTTGGATGATGGGTTATCTCTGGTGGTGTTGCGCGGATATTTATTGATGACCCCTATAGCTACTCCGTATGTGCAGGACTGAGTCATCTCGCACACACACTCTCTTAAAAGACCAAGTCTACACATGTCAAAACCATGTGTTGAGGTCAATGGAGACGGCAATGGTTGGTTGTCTTATACTGGTTGAGTTCCTTAGAACAGTATATAAAGGATATTGGTGTGGTGGGAATTGACTGCTTAAGTTGTTGTTCACTCACGTTCAAGTACATCACGTGACACTGGGGTGATCTTCTTACATAATATAGCTGTTGAACATAGTTGTGCTTACTTCATCTGAGGAGTAGGGCGCCTGCTTACTTAAGTTAGCTTAACTCCTGATGGGACATGAAGATTAGAACTCGGCCGAGCGAGAGAATAGCAATGTAGGAGTTCAAAACCAACAGGAAGTGTTAATATGACATCCCCTGTCGGACATGACCCCCCAGCAACAATAACAGCTCATAAAAAGGCTGTGGCAACCGCTATGTGGCCAGGGAAGATCGACAGTCGTGTGGGAATTATGGGACATCTTGAGTTGTGTGGTGTGCCTGTTTCGGGTGTTCTTACGATGGCTTTCTGGCCCGAGTCCTCGATTGCGGTGGCCGGTATTGGGGTTGGCGCAGTATAATAAGGGACCCACATCTCTCACTCACACGCACACAAAGTGTAGAGAAAAAAAGCTTCTTGCGGAAACGGCATTCTGCTCATTGTTTATTAATCAACACAAGATCTAGGAAGAAAGAAAGCTTAAACCGTTGGATCTTTCCTTATACCACCGCATATTATAATTACATCTGCAACACCAGGGGTCAAGCAAAGGGGAGGGAGACCATTAAGAAAAAATAACCGAGGAAGGAACCAGAGAGAGAGAGAGAGAAAGAAAAATACCAAATGTCCAAAAGAACCACCTACACGCGGCCCTGCGATTCTTGCAGCGTAAGGAAAGTCAAGTGTGATCTCAAGACACCCTGCTCACGCTGTGTAGCCCATAACCTCCAGTGCACCAACAAGAGGATAAGGAAGAAATGCGGTCCCAAGAAGATCCACGACAAGACACGCGAAGCCATCAAGAACTTGAACGAGCCGGAGTCGTCACCAGACCAACACTTCCAGCAACAACAACAACAGCTCCAAACCGACCACTTCATACCGGCGTTCCCGTTAGACAAGCTCCTACCGAGCCTCAACTGCTATCAGACGTGGTACTATGGGATCTGGCCCGTGGTGTCGATCGCGGAGATCACAGCGAGGGTGGCCCAGAGCGACGTGTCGGCGTATGCGCTAGCATGCTCGATCAGTGCTGCGATATTGAACCAGATTGCGTTTATTTCAAACAACGCCCTCTACTGCATCCCGCAGAACGTCAAGGATCTAAACTTCACCAGAGAGTGCATCCGCGCGAGGACGTACATGAACTACCAGTTCACGCCGACATTGGAGGTGCTTTTGACATCGTTCTTCTTGCATGTGGCGGAGGTCAACAGGGGAAGTAAGGCAGCCGGGGTGTTGTACCTAAGAGAAGCTATCACCATGGCGCAGGTGATTGGGTTGCATAATGAGACGACATACCAGTCGAAACCCATAGCGGAAGCACATAGGATGAGGAAGATCTACTTTTTGCTTCTTGTAACAGAGAGGTTTATGTGTTTGGACGACTCTATCCCCGTGGTGCTTGAGAATTCGATACGTGAGTTCTCGTTGAACGACGAGGAGTACTCCGTGTTGATTGAAGGATTCAAGCAACTCGTTCGCGTCTTTGCCATCCCGCTGAAATCCATTTTTGACAACTTCATACAGCTCCATAACTCGAAATCGATGCCACCGGAAGCAGCTGGCTTGCTCAACAAGATCCAAATGGAGCTCGACTCGATCCGCATCTCGCCCATCGCGCCAGATATCCAGAGGGCAAACATCATGGTGAGCAAGTACTGGATGAAGGCACTAACGTGGAAGATCACGCGCAGAAACAACCTCCTTGACGACTTCAACGTGTCGTTGTCGGTCAGTTACCCGCTACAGATGGCCAAGCAGTTTCTTTTCGAGATTAAAGAGTTGCCATTGTCGTCGTTCGAATCCAATGGACCAGGTGTGGGGTTCAAGTTGTTGACTATGGCGACGGGGCTCATTGATTCCATTAACCTCAGTGGTGATTCAACCGGGTTTGAATATCTACAGCAGATCTTCGATTTGATTTCGAAGTTGAAAAACACAGAGATAATACTACCTCGAAGGGAATACGAACAGGTGAAGGACGCCTTGAGCAAAATACAGACAGATTTACTATTCAATAGTGCACAACAAGGAGGGTATATTTCCGAAGTCGACTCGAATGGCTCGTTGGATGCATTCTTGAACGACCCAAGAGTGTTCTACCCCACGGGGGATGCACCAAATGATCCGAGCTTTATCCCGAGATATCCTTCATGAATATACATCGACAAATTATATAATGTCTGAGATTATCTGCATCGTAGTGTTGTAGTACGTCTTAACAACCGGTGATATCCCCGGGTAGTTAAGATTCGTCAATCTCGTCACGTGTTTGCAACCACCACTACCGCCACCAGTTCGGTTCCATTGGTCTTCAATCCACGTAATAGCAGCAGGAATCCCTGTATACGCCTCCACCATATGATTATAACTCCAATCCTCCGCAATCTCGACATCCACGCCTCTCCGACACCACTCCTCCTTCAACTTCACCACCTCACCAAACGGCGCCATTTCATTAAACCTTGAATGGTACATGAACACCGGGACGCCGCCGGGGGCCACCCAGCCCGACTTCCCAAGCAAGTCATTCTCCACAAGGCACCTCACGATCGTCGCATCACAGAACACGTCCCGGTGGTACACGTCCCCAATGACGTCCTGGAAAAAGTACCGCACGGCGCTGGGGAACAAGCACGTGTGTTCCTGGCGCTGGCCGTACTTGTGCAACGTGGCGTTGAAGTCCGCGTACACCGTACAGAGCCCCCCAAGGATGTTCACGATCAACCCGGCGTACGGCCCCCCGTTGATCCGGTTGATGAACGCCGTGATGTTCGCGATCGTGCCGCCCGAGACCACACCCGCGACGTCGAGGTCCGGCGCGTAGCTGCGTACAAGAAGGGATGCCCAGAGAGACGCAAACCCGCCACCGGAGTACCCCACGAGCGCCACACGTGCCTGACTATGTTTCAAGAAGGTCGTGGCGGCGCGGATCGAGTCAAGCACGACGTAGCCTGCCTGGAGCCCCACGAGGAACGAGGAGTGGGGGCCCTCGTGGTCCGGTAGGTTGACGACGTAGCCTTGATTCAAGTAGCCCGCGACGAAGACCAAGTCGGCCTGGATCTGGAGCGTGGCGAAGGTCGGGGACTGCACGGCGTAGGAGGGTGCGCAGTGCAGGAGTGGCGAGTTCTCGAAGGACTGGTGCGAGATGAGTCGATTGGGGTGCACGGGACCCGAGGGGATTATGAGCGTGGTTACTGTTGCGATGGGCGTACCGTGGATGTCTTGGGTCCGGAAGAGGAGCTGGTATGTGGCGGATATGGGGAAGGGGATGGGGATGATGCTTTTTATGGGCGTGGGGATGGGACGGATTTTGAGGATGTCGCCGGGGTTGGTGGTGGTGATGTTGGGTGGAGGTATGTAGAAATCGTCTTGGTCTGGCGGGATAGGCGAACAGAGTATGAATGGTATGAGTAGGATGACGAAGAGCATTGATGGGAAAGATGATGTGGTGATGATTGGTGGTGATGGTTTTCTTGTTTGGGGAATGTATAAGCTGCAAAAAAAAAACTATGGTTCATATTACTGTATCTATAATCTGCTAATACAACAACATATCTAAATCATCTATCGTTTCATCATCCTGGGGTGAGAACTTCTCCAAGAACGATAAGCACCCACTGTTATTCACAACCAGCTGCGTTGACTCGCTATGTACCAGTTGCTTACTCTGCACATTGCTCGGCACAATCGTCGCCTCATTATTCGAATACAACTTGCCAAACTTCTGCACCGCAACCGACTGCAACTTCGCGACTGAGTTCCCGGCATCGCTTCGTCTCAACAACAACATCGCCAACTTCGACGGCTTCGCAGGCTTGGGTAGCTGGATATTATACCCCGCGGACTGCAACTTCTTGATGATCTTCAGCACGTCGTTCCCGGCATCAATCAACAAGTTTTCAATCTGCAACGTCGTCAAGTGGTAGTTGTTCTGCAGCAACAACTCGCTGATCTGCTGTCGTGACTCATTCGTCGCCAGGATCGATCTTCCGAGCACCGATGAGACAAATATCGAAAACGTCGACCGGAGTGAGGATTTGATGGAGATAGTGAACTGGAAAAACTTGATCAACTTGTCGAGATCAATCGCCTCGATCCAGCTCCGGTTCACATCCTCGACGCCCCGCGTGTTCTCAAACCGGTAGTTCTTCGTGATGATCTTCTCAAAGTAGTTCTTATGGAGGTCGAAGCTCGTGCTGCTCGTGAAGTTATCGCTGTGGACGCTAGGAGGCGTGTCGAAGAGGATGTTGGGAGGGAGTCCATCGGCAGTATTGTCCAAGCTCTCAATGAAAAGCTTGATGTTCTCGGCGAGCTCGTAGCGGGTCATGCTGATGAGTTCTAGCTCCCATTCAAATAAAAACTGATTGATCTCACGCATGATCTCGTCGTATGTGTAGGTGCTGCTCGAAACGTAGATGTATATCCCCATGGTTTGCTTGTTGTACCGCACCCCGCTGAGCACAATGTACCCGATTTGCTTCTTGGTTCGCAACTTGTACATGATATCGTGGGACATCAAAAAGGCAAGGAAATGGGCGAGTGTGCGGGAAAACTCGTCTTGGCGTTGACATATCTGGATGTAGTGGTACACCACGTCGTTGGAGTCCTGCTTGTTGGAGTTCTTGACTGTCAAGTTGTAAGTGCGGCCGGACTTCAACAATATGCTCGACGGTTGTGGGAAAATTGGGAACTCCAAGTATATCTTCAAGTGGTTCGTGAGCCTGTTTATGATCTTGCTCATATCAAAGACAAAGTCATGGTCGATATTCCCTGAAATCAAAATCTTTGTCAATTTAAAATCCATCTCAACCATCTTCAGAACCATCGCCAACGTCGACGTATCCATCAACTCCAACGCATCAATCCGTTCTTCAATCGTCCATATCCCGTGCTCCAACAACAAAGTGCTCCCGGCAAGCACCTGCCTCAACGAATCCCCCGTCTGGATCCCCTCATAGTCCAGTCTCAACTTATTCTTCAACCCCACAAAATCCTTATAACTAAGCAGTCTGATGCTATGGAGTAGTATCTCATTGACGCGCATGATGAACCTCGTGACAAACACCAGGTATCCCACGGTCGGGCCCCGGATGCTGATTGTCAAGGACGGCGTGACGCCATAGTTCGGGTATATCCCCCAGGAGAACAACGCGAGCTCGCCGGGGTAGAACTCAGGGTACATCACCTGGCCTAACTTCTCGACAATCATCTCCATGCAGATGCAATTCGTGACTGTGTTCTTGGGGAGCACGACCTGGATCGACGACGTGATCATCACGTCCGTGGCCTCGCGTTCGGAGATCCAGAGTTCGTGGTTCTTCGAGTAGTCCAATAGCTTGGGCTGCGGGTTCTGCTTGTCGGGGATATATGGCGGCGTGGTCTTTGACGCCTCTATCAACTTGTCCAATTGCTCATGCGATAAGGAAATAAACTGGTTGCTTTGAAGGATAAAGAACGATGGTAAAGGTTGTTTGATTGGGTAGGTGATGAAATCGAGGATTTGGTACTCAAAGGAGTAGTAGGGGTCCTTGACGATGGTGGAGGGTTGGTTGGTGTACTGTTTAGGTAATTGTTCAGCAAGGATAATGACGTTGAGCTTGGTCTTGTCAAAGATTTTCCGCGTCTGGTATACAAAGTCGTGCACATTGCCCTGCATTTGGTAGTGGTTGCCCAATAGAATGTCCTGAACTGGGACTTCCTCCATCATGAGCAATTCCGACAAGTTGGACACTTCATCCATGGAAGACGATTCATCTTGTTGGAAGTACGAGTTGTATTTGAACGTTCGTGAGTATTCGTCCATGCATTGAAGAAGCACTTCTTTGTCTGTTTGGAGGAGTTGGTTGATAAACTCCCAGATTGCTTCAATGATGATGTTAGCCTTGGACAAGTCATTCACCTGGAGGTCAATCAATAAGGTGTTTTGACTTCGGGAGAGTGTCTGAGTGAATGTAAACATGGACTCAATGAGCTTGTTACCCTTCAAGTAACTGCACAAAGAACCTTTCGTTTCGTCCCCAATCAAATTGCACCACATGCTTTCGTAATAGGAGTTCCTTTCCCCGAGTGGTAGCACCAACCTCAACTTCTTCACTTTATCTCTCTTTATAAACAACACCTTGTTAAACTCGGTAAACACTTGCATGGTTGTATCGGACATCACACTAGCGGTGCTTTTCCTCTTAGTCAAGTTCTTCAACGACAACCTCTTTGATTGCTTCGACAGTTTCGGTATATCCAGAAAATGAGCAATCACAAGCTTCTGCAACTGGTTCAACGACAAATTACTCTTCATAACCAACGTCATATTCTCCGAATAGAAGTTATTCTGGAAATACCTAACCACCTCCAGGCGCAAATTTTTCCTATTCTCAAGGAGCGTCGCCTTATTCCCCGTTCCAAACCTACTAAACGGATGGCTATCATTCGCCAACAACCGCAACCCATGATACAACACCTTATCGTCATTCACCATATTCAACAGGTGTTCGTCATTCACAGCATTAATCTCATTCATCAAATGGTCCTCATTGAACAACGGGGTCTTAAACAACTCACCAAAGATATGAAGGATCCGATTAAACCCCAACTCCTTATCAATCTCGACCGCGTTCATGACAATCTCAAAGTAAAAACACGTCATATATCCCATCGTAAACGCATTCGTGTTCCCACCTAGCGAGTTCAACACGTTAAAGAACTCATTCGCGCTGGGGAACTTCGAGAACCCCATAAACACCATGTGCTCGCATAGGTGCGCTAGGCCCTGCATGTCCAACGGATCATTGAAACTGCCAGAGTTGATCGAGATGGAACACGACGAGTTTGTCGTCACGGGGTCCGAGATAATCAAGGTGCGGAGCCCGTTGGAAAGCTTGATGAGTTTGTAGGATTTGTGATGGTTGATTAGCGATTTCTTGAACTCTGTCTGTAGGGTCGTTGCAGAAAAGAAATCCATCGGTTGGTTATCAAGGAGAAAGAGGAGGTGGTGAAAAGTTTGACATGTTTCAAAAACACACGCTCTAACTCTCTCCGAGGGGCTGTTTTACTTTTGACCCTGGCTTTTTACGTTACCTTGTTTTGTAAATGAACCCTGCGAAAAGGAAAAATGCTAAAAATTGCCTAAAAAGGCTGCGACAATTGGGGTTGGTAGCGCGGGTTTAGGAAACGATAAAGGACGACGCCAATCGTGTAAAGAAGAACAAAAAAACTAATGGGACCTCTGTGGCTAAGTAAATGAAGAGATAGGTATGGAAACCACCCTCCTATTTCTTTTGCTTATCGAGTATTTCCGTTGCTTCCAAGGCGTATTGTCATGGATAATTTTTGCATGCAAGAGAAGCTCCCCATAAAAAGCAAGCACTGTCGAAAAAAAAAGGAACGGTCGACGAGGGGTAATGTTGCTAGCATAGAATGAAGGGAAGGACGTGTGGAAGCCGGATTAACTTATGGTGAAGATGGTGATTAGAAAGAGGGACAGGTGACATGGTAGCTCTGGTGTTTCGTGGGAATGCAAAAAATACAAAAAAGAAAAAAAAAAATAGGAGGTGTCGTGTCTAATCAGCGATGAAGAGAAAAAGGTGTGACTATTTCTAAAGCAAACTAATTTACGTCATCACTCCACAATTATTATTAAATCTCAAGTTTCTTTTTTATTCTTTTTTCTGGTGCGGTCGTGTACTTTGCCCTCGTTCCTTTTTCCTTTTGGGGGAGGCAAAGGCAGAGACAGTGGAGGGGGAGGAAGAAGAGCTTATCGCACACCACACCAAATCAAATCGTTCATCCCCATATCGTAAGATTCCAGACAGCCTCCCTCACGTTCTGAAACACTGTCAATTTATCCATCCCTTCCACGCAAAGACAAAAGAAAAAAAGGCAGCACGCGTCATACACACGCATACACTGTCCACACTGTCCACACTGTCCACCCCTTTTTCTGTAGCTTGTTGTAACCCTCATCCAAAAGAAGAAATAAAGGGGAGCCAGTGCGGGTCTGTTGAACGTGTGTGTATTATTGGCAATTTATAATTTTGTTGGGGTCGTGCACCTGCTGCCAACAAATAAACAATTGTCGTGTCTGTGAGTCCAAAAAACGCAATCTTGCCAGCCAAACAGCAGCAGGCGGAAAAAAAAGAAATTCACAAAAAAGAAAAGCCAGAAGTTCACAAATTCCACATTGAGATAAAATTCCTCATTGTGTTCAACACTAACTTAACTTCACCTGTAGCGTTATTTTAATCAAATCCTTCGCTCGCTCACAAAACTTTCCATCCTTTTTTTTAACTCTCTCTCTTTTCCCCTATTCACAGTTATCACCAATCCTATATCCACTAGCCCACTCTTATCCTTTCCAACGTGTCACCCCTTCTATAACTTATACCACACACGCACACACACACTTACAACCATGATGTCCTACACCCAAGCAAGCAGCGCCACCGGCCTCGCCAACAACAACACCTACAACACTTCGCCAACCTTGTCCAACTCCTCCATCTATAGCAATAGCTCCGGCTCCCCAATCAGCGCCTACTCCACCACCTCATCCATGGTCCCTTTATACCCCGCCACATCCATCTACAGCCGAAATAACTTGAACGTTGCAAAGAGCTTTGGCGACGACTATGAGTTTTTGCCAATCACCGCAGAGAACAAGAAGCGTTTCAACGCATTCACCGCCACTACGTTCTCTCCAAGTGCAAAGAAGTTATGATTTTCTTTAGAGAGGTTTCTCGGTTTTATTATTACATGTATTCATTCATTCATTTTGTTCATGGGTAATTATTATTGTATGCATTATTATTAGTTTCAATTCTGGGATGTTTTAAATTTCAAACATAGAAAGATTACATTTTTTATCATTTTATCACTTTATCATTTTATCATTTTATCATTTTATCAACCATTTTATCATTTATTACACCATAGGTTTTAAATAAACATTTTTAACTGCTAGAATCTACCTACTCTGTTTGATAGTGGTGTGGGACCAATATCAGGTTTGGCAACGTAAAACCGTTTGTTGCTAAAAACAAAAATCATAATTCCGCAAACTCGTGGGGGGTGTGGGCAAACTACACTTGTCGACCGTATATTCTTTTGTACGTTCCAAAGCAGCCCACCCGCAGGCTCAGTAACAAAATCGACGGAAGTCAGCAACGGAAAAAAAAAATAATGACCGCCATTGGAGAGAAGATGTTAAACCCTATTTCGACTCGGGACATCACGTGTGTGTCGTGGTCGGAAGTCAAAGAGATCCTTGGCTCATCACCACCAACCCACCCTTGCAACACACAGATCGGTTAGAGTTTTGTGCAGTATGGTGATCTGTGTTTGCTACACTCCTCTTTCTCTTATTCCCAATACACAAGCAATCAAGAAACAAAAAAATGGGGCGACGCTCTGTGGTCATCCATCGATGGCTAAATTAATAAGCATATTGTTGGCGTATAATCCCTTTTCTTGTTGATAATGGGCAGTTATGCATCTTCAGTGTTTGAGTTTTTTCTTGGTTGGAGTGTTGTTGGTGGTGATGTCGTCACTCCAGAACATTTGGCAGTTTATATTTCGGCTCTGCCTCGCACCAACTTCTATTTCTTTTTTCTTCGTCTTGTTGTTTTTTTTGCAGCGCCTCGAATACTTTCCACGCTCCCCAAAATATGCAACTACTATAAATAACGCTAACGTTCCCATTCCCACAAAAAGATCCTACCCCAAGATTTCCCAAATCATCCCCATCATCATCCAAAAAATGAACTTCCTCCTCATATTACAAGCATTATTCTTCACCTCCCTCATCCCAGCCACCCACGCCGACGACCAAGAAAGCGCCAACGTCGAGTTCTTAACCCGCGTGGTGTCCGACATCGCCAGTAACGGCGACGAGTACGTGCAGTTTTTCCGCACGGGCAACCAGCCCATCAACTTGGGCCTCTTGCGGACTGCACAGCAAATCACCCAGTCCGCCTCCGGCGACTCCTACACCACCCTTGCTGCCGACCTGGCGTTCATGAGCGACTTGAGCGCCATGATCACACCTGTGCCTTGGTACAATGAACGAATCGCTACGGGGAACCTCTCGTATGCAGCCGTCCAGACGGGATCCGATGCCGAGCTGGCTTCATCGACAACTACCGCGGTTAACGAAGTGAATCTGATCGGGGCCACGTATGTTGGATTGGGAGTGGTTGGTGGATTGGTGTTTGCCATGTTGTGATGGCGTGTGTTTGGCAGTTTATAGACTTTACGTACCGAAATGAAGTAGAAATTTACTGATTATTGTTTTTGACTGATATTTTCTACAAAATTTGAACGAAAGTTGAATTGCTGCAAAAATTGTAGGAATCGAGCTGGGAGTAGGCGAGATACATGAATGGACTCTCAGGAACATACAGAGACACATGACATCTCTACTGAATGGAAAACTCTTCGGGAAAGACCCCATCCCAGTTGCTGCAAAAAAAAAGAATTCCTCATCGATCTACGTGATGTGGACGACTCGAGGAAAAAAAAAGAATCTCTCTTGCGGGGAATTGAACCCCGATCACGCGCGTGACAAGCGCGTATTCTGACCATTAAACTACAAGAGAACTTGTTGGAAGTGGTCAACTCCAATCAGAGCCGGCTTCTGACGATCGCCTCCCCCCACACAAATCCAAAAAAAAGAAGAATACCCACTCCTTCACGGGGAATTGAACCCCGATCACGCGCGTGACAAGCGCGTATTCTAACCATTAAACTATGAAGGAGCTACCAATTATGCCATATTACGTAATTGGATGGTGTTGGCGAGGTGGTATTGATTGGTGTGTTGATGAATGCAGAGGCTTTTTTGGTGTGCGAGATCCGCGTGACTGAGTGTGTGAGAATGTGTTGTGTTTGCTGGCCAGACATTCGCGATTTAAAGTTAGGTCGGCTATACGCCATCTCAGGTTTTTTTTTTGACATCCGACGGTGGTTACTCATAACCCAGTGGTATTTTACTACAGCAAACGCCGAAACACTGTCAATGGGTTTGCCATCGACATCATGTATATTACGTGCATATAGTCAGCATTGCCATCACCTGTGTAACGGAGTTGAGGCGGGCGGCGAAACGAAGAAAGAATTCTAACCTGAAGCAACGAGGCAAAGTTCGTTGAATGTTCGTATCGTGTGCTCCGTGGGGGGTGTGAGGAGTTACAACGCGGAGCCAAAAAGGATAAACTCGTCCGTCCGTCTGGGCTTCCTTCCTTCCTTCCTTCTTTGCTTTATACCAACAGGGTAAGTTTTTGTTATCCCTGCCGTTTTCTTCCTCATCAAAAGCTTGAATAGAAAAAAAAAGATGTGTGAAACGCATGTCGACTAAATGTGGGGGTCGGCCCCTTTCTCATTTTTAGGGCGACGGCCCAGGGACCCAGCCCCCCAGAGCACGCGCGTGTTTTTGATGACTTTTCGCGCGCACGCCAGACAGTAAAGGGTAGAAAAAAATAGTTTGTTGTTTTCATATTTTTCCTTTCTGACTCCTCTCCCCTATTGAAGAAAAAAAACTAACAAAATACCTCATTACAAAGTTTCTCTTCCTGCCTTCCCCCAGCCATTTCTAAAATTCTCTTTCCAACAACCACCACCACAACAACAACCAAAGATTGGGTTAATCCTCCTATACCAGACACCACACTCCCTTTTGATATCCACCATGGCAACTCATGAAAGTATGTGTCCTTTATTTTTATTCTGTGACATTCACACAAGTACTAACATTGCAAGTGAATTATACAAATGACCGACGTCAAACTCCACGAAACAGATTCGGTTGGGTGAGGCGGTTAATGCAGGGACAGAATAGAGCAACCATCCATCCAGCACCTCCCACTTCAGGCACAACCCCAGGCACGGCCACCACGAGCAGAGCCGCCACGTCGCATCACACAAGACACGATGGTGCCAATACTAGAAACACTAGACTTGCAAATACCAGAAATACCAGAAACTCAGAAGACACCAGGAGTCAACAGAACGACGAGTTGGACTCGCTACATAACGACGACGAGCATTCGTTGGACGTGACGAGCGATATGCACAGTGATAACGTTAGCACAACCCCATTAAAATCCATCATATCGACCCAGTCAACCAAAGAACCGTCAATTTTGAGCGGGGAAGCAAACAATGACCTGACATCGTTGAACGCATCGACTGCGGAAACGTCATTGGCACCGAGTGTGAACACACCGACTAACTACACTTTTGCCCCTACGACCACAAACAACACAACTGGGAGCGCCACGGCTACCCCGACTTCCAACAGCAGCAACACAAACAACACCAATAACAACCAGACATTGAATTTGAATAGTTCAGGGGCACCGGACCGTGACAGCGAGTCGATTGTCACCTTGGCTAGCTCTACGAGAAGAATCAGGAGAAGAAGCATCGATACCAATTGCAGCACGGCTGGCATACCACCTGCGTCAATCATGGAGAGATTGAGCGTGCAGCCGGCCAACAGCAACTATGCAAACAGTATCAGAACGGCGAACGACAGGGCCAGTCAAGTGGAAGCCGCATCCCATTATGACGATCAAAGCAGTTCGGTTAGGAGTTTCAATTAAGTTTTAGTTTCGTAATTTGTGTGTTTTCTTTGGGGTTTTTTCTTTCTATCTTTCTAGTTCTTTTATTTGCGGAGTTACATGACAGGCGTACAGTTGAGTTGTACATATACATATACCTAAATAATAAAAAAATTTGTGCTTTTTCTTTGTCAGTGTTTAGTAATGGTGGAGGGGGGTGGTTGAATGGTGTGGACCATTCTGTGCCGCCCCTCTCTTTATCAGTGGGAGTTATCAGTGGGTGGGCGAGGCTTGTGCACTGGGCAGATTTCGATATTCCTGCACACAAACCCACAGCACAGCACAGACACAGAAGAAAGTTTCTGCTCAAGAAGGGCGAAAAGAAAGTAGAGAAGAAAAAAACCTGCCACAATAATTTAAAATCAAAACAAATCCGAAACAACCAAAAGAAGAGAATCTTACAAACAAAAAAAGACCAGTCAGAGCCATATCCCCATACATACACAACAAATCAAGCTTTTGTAATCCACTAGCCCACACCCATAACACACAGCACTTGTTTAGCATTATACTACTTCATTACAGCCATGGGCACGTTCGGTTACCATGACAACTCCATTGAAGGAGACGAATACATCCAAAGATTATCCACTTACATCAGAAAGAACGAAGAGGCATTGGCAAATGGTCTACTTTGTTTTAGTAAACACAGAAATACGACGCTAAAAGTCAAGCCCTTGCGATTGAGTTTCACCATCCACCACTTGTACTACATCACAGAACGAATCGAACAATCCCCCTTGGGTGTTGACGTGGGCCCACTCAACATCAAATTGGATAATCCAAACCACGAACCCACATTCATTTCATTCATGGCGAACAACGCCCGGTCGTCCAAGCATTTTGAAAGCGACACCCGGTCCATCTCGTCCATCAACTCCATGAAGTCAATCGTCTCCAGCGCCAGCGTCTACTGGCGGTCCGCGGCAATCAGCAAGGACCCCAAGGTCATCAACAAAGACATCAAGTACTTGTACTCGTCGTTCACCAAGGTGCCGTGCTTGATCTTGAGCCCCAAGACGAAAATCAGCAGCATTAATTCCTACGAAGAGTATCCGTGCGACACATCGGTGCCGGTCAAGATGTTCAAGAACCTCCAGGTGTTGGAGATGGTCGACTACGAACCGAATGAGATTTTCGGCTGGCATGTCTTGAGTGAACAGTTGAGGATATTGATTATCAGGAAGTCGAAGATCAGCGACATGGCAGAGGTGCTTTTCCACTTGGTTATTGATGACGAGTCCGGAAGACTGAGCTTTAACTCGTCGTCGCATGCGAAACCAAAGAAGTTCGACCCAGCCGCAACACCCGCGGACGACACGTTCACGGAGATGAATGATATGTTTAGGTACAGGAGGGAGAGGGGGTATACTGCTTCGTCTACGGGGGCATCGCTACCTAAGGACATGTATATTGAAAGCAAAGACTATAAGGCATTGCCGGAGGCCAAGTGGTCGTTCTTGAAGCAATTGACGGTGTCGGAAAGCTCGATAACGTCGATACCGTCGTATATTTTCAAGCCATTGGTGAATTTGGTCAAGTTGAACTTGTCGAATAACTTGCTAGAGGAGTTGCCTCCGGGCTTGGACCAGTTGGTTAATGTCAAGTATATCAATTTTGCCGATAACTATTTGACGTCGTTGAAGAACTTGCCCACGAACTTGACCCAGTTGATAACGTTGAATTTTAACAATAACAAGTTGGAAGATCTTTCTGGGATTGAAGATATACCTGCGTTGGAAAAGGTCGATCTACGAAGAAACAAGTTGAGCAGCGTCAAGGCATTGAAGCCATTGGTTGTGTTGTTCAAGAATGGCAAGACCAAGATGGATAACATTTACTTGTCACAGAACAACTTGGCCAAGAACTACAGAAGTGAGTTGTTTAACTTGTTCAATGGTGTCAGTTACAAAAACTATATGAGACTTGATGACTCCCGCCCAGGATACTTCGAGAAAGCCATGCTTCTTGATTCAGAAGCGGCTGTCAAAAACTTGGAAAAGTTCCTCCAGTCAGAAGAAGAGGAACAACAATTCCAGCAACCACCACAACCACAAGAGTCACTCCCGGCACCAGTACCCGTTGCGCCTGTGCTCAGCCGTACAACATCCACATTAATTACCAAAACCCCCCACAACGATGATACGTTGTCAGAGCCATTCTCGCAGGTTAAGATTGATGAAGAGCCAAGGGTAAAGAAGTTTGAGTTGTCCCACACAGTCATATCCACATCACTTTCATTATTATCCACACCTACATCCCCATTGCATACCAATCACAACACCACCAACAAATCCCCGGTATCCAAACCCATGACCCATTTAAACAACTCCAACACCTCGATCCCATCCAGTCCTTCACTCAAGAGATCCAACACGCTAGTCGACATTGAGAACTCCAACACGGCTCCAAACATAGTCACCCAAGTTCAAGTGACGGCACGTATGAGTACATGAATAGGTTGTATTTTAACGTTGTAATAAAAGCAAAAATAGCATACAAAAACCACAAGGAAAAACAAAACAGCGCTGTAGATCCTCTTTTTTTTTGGCAACCCAATTACCAATTTGACAACCAACGATGATCTTAATACAGATTCTAAGTGTTTTCATCACATTAAAGACAACCGTTGCGTACGAAGAGATCAGTTTCACGCTCAATTCCAAGTTCACCAATTCTACATCAGTCAATCATGGCACGCTATTGCAAAAGAGGTCCAAGCACGCCGAGGCGCCTTTATTCGAAGTAGAAGACCAGCTGGAATACTTCTGTACTTCAAACTTCTTTCCATCACGTAAGTATCACCTCCCTTCCTCAATCAATCAATCACGCATCAAACTAACGCATTCCCTATTTTAGCGCTCGGCGGCAGAATCGAAGGGGTCTGGCAGAAAGCCTTCGATAAAGCACGCAAAGTCATTGAGAAGATGTCAATCACCGAAAAGGTCAACTTGACAACCGGCACCGGCTGGGGATCGGGTCCCTGCGTGGGCAACACGGGGAGTGTTCCACGGCTAGGCATCCCTAGTTTCTGTCTCCAGGATGGGCCCAACGGAGTCCGATTCACCGATTTCGTCACGCACTTCCCCTCGGGCTTAGCCGCGGCGGCTACTTTCAATAAAGGCTTGATGTACTTGCGGGGCAAGGCGATCGGCAAAGAGCACAGAAAAAAGGGCGTGCATATTGCTCTAGGCCCCGTGATTGGACCCATGGGGTTGAAAGCGGCCGCGGGGCGCAACTGGGAGTCCTTTGGCGCCGATCCGTACTTGCAGGGTGTTGGCGGCGCGGCGACGGTCGAGGGCATGCAGGATGAAGGTGTGATTGCTACGGCACGACACTTGATTGGTAACGAACAAGAGCATTTCCGGCAGGTGGGGGAGTGGGACCAGAATGGATGGGACCGGTTGGAATGTTCGATAAGTTCGAATATTGGTGACAGGGCAATGCATGAAGTGTACCTTTGGCCGTTTGCTAATGTGGTTCGTGCTGGTGTCGGGAGTGTCATGTGTGCTTATAATCGGGTCAACAACACGTATGCTTGTGAAAACTCAAACTTGTTGAATAACTTGCTCAAATCAGAGTTGTCCTTCCAAGGGTTTGTGGTGTCTGACTGGGGAGCTCAGCATTCAGGTGTGAATTCGGTGATATCTGGGTTGGATATGAGCATGCCTGGGGAAGTGTTTGACGATTGGTTGACGGGGAAATCATACTGGGGCCCACTATTGACAAGAGCGGTGTACAATGGGACGGTCTCCCAAGCAAGACTTGATGACATGGCCATGAGAGTCTTGGCTCCGTTTTTCGCTCTCAAGGGTGTCCAATTGCCCACGGAAGACGACGTGCCCAACTTTAGTTCATGGACCCACCACACGTATGGACAGGAATTCCCTTATCAGCACTATGGTCCGATTGTGCAGAAAAACTGGCACGTAGAAGCTAGATCTGAGTTCAGCGACAACACAGCATTGACGGTGGCTAGGGAAAGTATTGTCTTGCTTAAAAACAGCGGCAAGAACTTGCCTATTGACAAAGGGGATGGAGTCCGCAGATTGTTTATCTCAGGACAAGGAGCGGGTCCCGACCCCAGTGGGTTTAATTGCAAGGATCAACGGTGCATTGACGGAGTAATGACTAGTGGTTGGGGATCTGCCGCGGTTGGGAACCCTTTCGTTATCACGCCCTACGAAGCAATCGCAAAGAAAGCACGCGAACGTGGGATTGTGGTTGACTATTGCAGCAACAACTGGGACTGTGAGACCAATGCTGACTTAGCGGACTATGCAGATTTGTCGATCGTGTTTGTCAACTCGTTTTCTGGCGAAGGTTACGTGTACCGTGAGAACAACTTTGGCGATCGCCAAAACTTGTCGTTGTGGCACAACGGGGACGACTTGATCAAGAAGGTTGCTGATAAATGTCACAAGACCGTGGTTGTTGTGAGTTCAACTGGACCCGTTAATATGGAGAAATGGATCGAGCATGAAAACGTTGTTGCTGTGTTGTTTGCAGCACCTTTGGGGCAGTTTGTTGGGCAGGCAATTGCGGATGTCTTGTTTGGCGACACCAACCCTTCGGGCAAGCTACCATTCACCTTGGCTAGAAAGAAGCAGCATTATGTGCCCGTAATTGGTGATCTAGGCGGCGAGACAGACCCACAGGACAACTTTGACAGGGACATCTATTTGGACTATAGGTTTTTTGACAAGCACAACATCAAGCCACGATTTGAGTTTGGATTTGGGTTGTCGTATACCAACTTCCGGGTGTGTAACTTAAAAATAACCGAAATCAACCCGCCGTCTGAATACTTGCCATATCCACAGGAGTACTTGCCCCTTGTCAAGACGGTTGAAGATGATGTCTGTGATCCAGAAGATGCATTGTTCCCACATGAGGATTTTGACCCAGCGCCAGGATTCATCTATCCTTACTTGTACAACGAAAACATCCGTTCTGTGGACGACGACGATTGCTATGAGTTCCCACGGGACTATAGTCCTGACCAGCCCTGCAGCCCACCGTTGGCGGGAGGCGCACTAGGCGGTAATCCAGCGTTGTGGGAAGTGTTGTATGAAGTTAGTGCTGAAGTTCGAAACGAAGGTAAGATCAAAGGTGGTTATGTGAGCCAGTTGTACATTGAGTTCCCCAGCACCATTCTCCCCTCTCCACCCAAGGTGTTGAGAGGGTTTGAGAAGGTGTTTTTGGAGCCAGGCAAGTCGACCAAGGTCTACTTCAACATATTGCATCGCGACTTGAGTATCTGGGATCCTGAATCGCAGCAGTGGATTATCCAGACTGGCACGTACAAGATCTATGTTGCCTCGTCTAGCAGGAAGCTTGAACTCTGTGGGGAAATCGACATCGGGTGCTGATGAACACGACAGAGATAAGAGGCTTTTGCTATTTCATATATATACATATACATAAAAGTGTTGAAGCCCAATTGGCTTGGCAGAGGAGTTGTAGGAAGGGAGCCAAGAAATTTTGGTGATTGTAGTGCAAATAGAAAAAAAATGCCCACAACTTGGGAAACCCAGGAAATTGCTTTACTCTTTGGAAAAAAAAATCGAAATGCAGCGATTGCAAAAAAACTCAGAAAACAAGGGATGGGGGCAGTATGTGGAAACTGTATTTAGCGCATTATTACGACTGGGTATTTCCAAGAAATATGATTTGACAGACGGTATAGTTCCCGTTGACCGAACGAGTTCGTAAAGCCCAATAAAAAATTGAGTTGGATAGAGACAGGATATATGTTTCAATTATAACAGGTCTGCATTGCATAAAGTTAGAAGTGGTGATAGTTGAGCATGCATAGTCACTAGTACACGGCACTAGACTTGCATTCCCAGCTAAGCCTTATGATTTGGATGGTTGTAGGATGGGATAGTCCTTGTGATAATAAGGCACCAGAATTGCAGATACATGCCATCGCAAGGCACCAGATAGATAGATAGACAGACAGATAAAGATAAGGGAATGAGGGAACTTAACCATGTGTAATCCACAGTGCGCATGTGTGTGGGTATGCGCACTCCTGGATATAGTCTATGGGTTAGGTTGGATAAAGCACGAAGTTTGGGATGGAGATTAACTAATGTGGTTTTTTTAGACTGGGAATTAGAGGCAGGATATGGATTGTTTCGGGTTGTTGTTGTTGTGAAAAGAACGCACGGCGGGTGAAGATGTAAGTAGAGGAAATAATAACAAGTCTGATTCGTTTAGGATCAGTTTGCTTTCTCCCCACCACGGGGACCTATCCTGCACATTTTGACGTTTGTTTGTTCCGAAACTCAAACTCAAAACTCAATCACCTCCTTCCACTGCTGTAGTTCGGATTAACTACAAAAGCAAGAAGTGTAGGGAGAAGAAGAGAAGGAGAGAAGGCTTCTTATGGAATTCTTGGCATGTCTGTTGTAATTTTTCTTAAAATTCCATGCGTTCACTAAAAAGAGCTTCAAACGGAACCGAAGGAAGCAACAAGCAAGGAAATCATCATTTGGATGGTTACGGAGCGCCTGGGCCAGGACCAGCAGGAAGTAGTGGAAGAAGCCGTTCGTTTTGACTGATTTGTTCAGATTATAGAAGTCTAATATTATCGGAGAAGCCCAATGTATAGTTGCTTAAGTTCTATTGGATAAAGAACAAGACAGCTGGTGAGGAAAGGGCTGCTACTATTTACTACATACCCACCGCGCATATGCAGCTCTTTATTGAATTGAACTGAGGAAGTCCTGCATGCATGCATGACTTATCCGGGTTTGTGTCACCCAGGTGCCAAAAGAAATAATAAATGCCAAAGCGCAATGTGCAACTTGCATTGTTGTCATTCCTTGTGTTTACGTAATCAAGTTTGGTGCAAAAATTTCACTTGTTTGTTCCGCACTGCGGTGTGTGTGTGGTTCTTTGTATTTAGGGGATGAGACGAACTAGCGGGAGATAATACAGACAATAGGCAGATGGTTCGTTTGTTCAAGTGTATGACGTTGTAATGTCCACCGTGCTCGGAATGAATAGGGATCGTCCTTGTCCTTGTCCTTGTCCACGTCGTCATCGTCGCTCCCTTGTTTGTTTGCTTGTTTCTTACATAATGCAGATCTCCTTCATTGCTGCTGCTGCTGCTACTGTTTCTTGTTTTGCTTTTTTTTTGCACTGCCCCTTGAGATCGCTAGCCGTTAAAGCCAAAGCCAAGCCGTCTCCCTCTGTCCATCTCTCTTGTTCCATAGCCCCCATCCATACTGGAATGAAAAGGCGGGTGACACAACACAACACAACTCCCAAGCAAAAAAAGGACACTGTTGTCGATCTACAACTACCTGGCATGTGAAAGGGGATGTACCCACAACCACAACATAGTAGTTACATAATTCTAGTCCGTTCTACGAGGTCGCAGTTATCTATCCCTATCCTTATCCCTCTCGCGCCATTGTCTTGTAACTGTTTTAGTTCTTCATTTTTAGTTTTTTTCCGGTTTCCAAATCAATCAGATAATCATAATTTCCAGAAACAACAATAAAACCAGGCATATGAGCACACAAAAGTGGGCGAATTGTGCTTCTGGCAAAGCCAAAAAGAGATCCACAATTTTATCCTCCATCTTCCATCCTCCCTTCCTCCCTTCCTCTCCTTCATTATTGAAAAAAATAATTAGCTAACTTTATGGCTTGTCGGTGATGCCTTAAGCGCTGGCTTAGGTTTTGACCTAGGCTTAGGGGCCAACTAGGGGGAGGTGGAATCTTGCTCAGGAGAAGCGCTTGCGTACAGCCAAACCATAGTACTGTAGTTACCGTTGTGATCTCGTAGATGCCTCTAAGCCCAAGCACCTCCCTCATCCTTTGTAGTGTTAAGCCAATAGCAAATCATAGATGAAATCTCATGTAAAAAAATAAGGAGTGAGTGGGACTGTGCACCAACGAGCCCGGAATTTGGAAAGGGAGAGAGAGATAAGGGATGATTGGTTATCTACACCATCTTGAGTCACAACACACTGTGTCATCCTTGACATCACCGCTTTTTGTGTGCCAAGACTCAGGCGGCTAGTCCTTCATGTTGCGGCATGTATGCGCTTGCTTCCGAGAGTGACATAATGGTTTGGATCCTTCTATGGGTCTTGGCTGCGCTGTCATCTTTTTACAGCGAACGCCTTTTTTAGTTTTTGACAGGTGGGACAGATGGGACAGGTTTTTGGGTGTTGGTTCGTGCCCTGAAGAGAAGGGATGAAAAAATTTGCGCAACGAGGAGGGTTGGAGAGAGTAGGAAGTGGGACATGAGGGTTGAGGTGATTCCTGAAGCAACTTCGGACTTAGAAAGCAGGACTCTAAAAAACCTCAAAGATTTGATATCCTTCCAATCAGGAAAATATCTCAACAGTTTCACTTCTATACCACCTCTAGTTATTACTAATATAAGCAATCGGCAGACAGGCATCTAGTTAAGTTGAAAAAGAAAAGAGTCCGATTATAATAACGTCTGCATTGTTCAAGAACTGGACAGGATATTTTTCATATGCAGTAAAGGACCCATCTGCAGCTGCTCTGTTTGACACCCACTAGGTTTTTCCATTAAACCTTCTGTTTGGTGTTATTCCGATCCCCGCCGTCACCAATAAGCGCACCATAATGGGCAATTCTTGATTCTCCTGCCACGAGTGTTATTTCATTTCCTTTCCTTTCCCGTTTGCTACTGTGCCATTCATGCACCACCGCATAAAGATTAAAAAAAGTTGAACAAATAGAGTTGGGTTCGGTTCTGAATTTCAGTTTATCTATGCGCTCTCGCATTGTTCTCGCAAGCCTTGATTCCAGCCAATGACTGCAAAAGGTTAGTAACACAAACCAAACAAACACCTACTCCGGCCGTCTTCCTGCTTCTCCTGAACTCAACGTGTTAATCCTCCCATCTCTTCGTAAGATACCAGCAGAAAAGGAGTTTCCCTGACAAAAATAGAAGTGCTGCAAGGTAAGCTTTTAGGTTAGCGTTTATTTTTATGTTTTTCCTTTAGGTTTGCCACGGGGTAGGGAGCAGGGCGGCGGCACATAATTCTAGAACCAAACCTTCTTGGCACCTGATAGGTGATTATCTCTTATCACCAACAGAGAATGTAGGCCATACTAAACAGTGCTGTTCCCAAGAAACAAACCATAAGCTACCACGTAGAAAGTGTGTGTGGGTGGTTTTTTTTTTCTTGGTATAGATTGCCAATCTTCCAATGCCACTATCGCCAACAATCCACACTTTCCAGCAGGATACAACACAAAATAAAGTAGCGGACCGGTGAGCACTATACACATAGGGAAGCAAAGAACAATAGGACGGAAGAAGAAGGGAGGGAGCCTTTCTCTTCTTACGGTCTCAAGAAAGAAAGAGACGGAAAATGTTAAAAATGCAAAACGCAAAAACAATGGGACGAGGCAGTTAATGGGAGGCTTATCTCACAAACGATTGGCTTCAATCAACACACTCAGACTATTTCATTCATTCTCTACAAGACGCCGAAATCCATCTTTAATGGTTTGTAATCTTCACAGCCCCCCTAATCTGACATGGTGCTGTGTTGCATTGAAGAAAAATTTTCAGCAATCTGCGAGACGGCGACGACAACGACAACTGGAACAACTGTGGTGGTTGCCCTGGTGGGTTGTTGATGACGGAGTAGTTCCGACAGGTAACTACTATCTGCTTTCTGTGCCACGTTACCCATGTGTGTATGTGAGTGTATGTCTGGGCTTCTCTGCAGGCTAGTCTATCTATGCGCTAGGCAGACAGCAACGTCATATTTCATCTTACAATTATACTGCAAAATCGCCTATTATTTTCCTTCACTAGGGAAGGGTGTGAGCGTGGGTTTGATTTACTGCGAAAAGCATAAAAGCATAAATTTATTTTCTTTTTAGAAAAACTAGCATAACTAAATGGAACAATCCAAATTAGACATACTACAAGCTGTCTATGCCATGTATGTGTGCTTCTTGTTTCCCTGCTGCTGCTGCTGCTGCTGCTGCTGGTCTTGTCCTCCCCATCCATTGTTCTTGCTTCCTTTTGGATTGTGCATCACTCTTTTTCCTTCATCATAACTCATAACTCTGTTGTTTCGATTCCGAATTTATCCTCCTTCCCTGAATTCCCAAGGCCCCTATGGCTATTTTCCACACACACGTACAACCAGATTAACCCTTTCCCGCTACCTGATTCTAGACGTACTTTCTACAAATATAAGTACTCTGCAATACCCGTCCAGTGTGTAATTATAATTTCCCTATTTTCCTTCTTTCTCTCTTTTGTTCTTCATTACCAACATTATTTCTATAACCACGAACATGGGTTTCGACAAGACTGATAAAGACATAGCTATCACGTTCAAAGAGGAAGAAAAGTCGCTGTTTCCAGGAACACCCCAGGAGAGTCTCCACACCTTGACGGGGGACCCCGAGGCTGACGCTTTTGCTAAGGGCAAAGAAGGAGGAGTTGAACCACAGGCGCTTGCGGAGAAGCTCGGAGACGCTCACAGCAACCTCTTGCCCACATCCCAGATTGTCATCATCTTGTTGACGTTGTCGTTGGCCACGTTGGTTTCGTTCATGGACCAGACGGGTATCACGGTGGGGTTGTCGGAGATTGGCAAGGACTTGAACGCACAGCAGACGATCAACTGGGCTGGTTCCGCTTCGTTGTTGGCGAACACAGTGTGCCAGGTGTTGTTTGGCCGTATGAGTGATATCTTTGGCAGGAAGCAGGTGATTATGACGTGCTTGATAATTTTGGTCATTGGTGACATTGCGTGCTCTGTCGCTAGAACAGGCGTGGAGTTCTACATCTTCAGAGCCTTGGCGGGAATTGGCAACGGTGGTGTGTCGTCGTTGCTGATGGTTATCTTGAGTGATATTGTCTCGTTGAAGGACCGTGGGAAGTATCAAGGTATCTTGGGGAGTTCTGTGGGTATTGGTAACGCCATTGGTCCATTCATCATGGGTGCGTTCATCAAGCAAAGCAGCTGGAGAAGCTACTATTATTTCTTAGCACCTTTGGGCTTTGTCGTCAATGTCATTTTCTACTTCTGTCTCAAGTCCAGCAAGAAGCTCAATGAGGTTGTTTCCCGCAAGGAGAAGTTCAAGAGCATTGACTACTTTGGCATTCTTGTCGCTAGTGCCAGTCTTACCCTCCTATTGATTCCTTTGAACGGTGGTGGATCCACATACCGCTGGGACAGCAACATTGTCATCATCATGTTCACACTCGGTGGTGTCCTCTTGATTCTTTTCTTGGGTGTTGAATGGAAGATCGCCAAGCTCCCAATGATCCCGCTCCGTTTATTCAAATCCAAGTCCCTTTGTCTTCTCTACCTAGCTACCTTCTGCTTTGGTGCCGCTTACTTCAGTTTCACATACTACATGCCATACTACTTCCAGATCGTCAAGGGCAAGGACGAGATCCACACCTCCATCTTCATCCTCCCCTTGGTTCTCACCCAGGCCGGCGGGTCCATTGTCTCGGGTCAGATCATCACCCGCACAGGCCACTACTTCTACGTCGTTACTGCCGGTTACGTCTTGTGGCTCTTGGGCTGCTGCTTGTTGATCCTCTGGAAGGAGTCCTTGAATGACGGCATCTGCGTGCTTATCTTGTTGATCATGGGCACGGGTGTCGGTTGCTCGTTCCAGCCCTCGATGGTGGCCGTGCAGGCAAACTGCAAGAAGGCGGAGAGAGCCGTGGCTATCTCGACGAGAAACGTGTTGAGATCCTTGGGTGGATGTGTGGGTATTGCTGTGGGGTCGACTATTGTTAGTAATACCGTGTTGAAGGAGTTGAACGGGATTGATCGTGACAATACGTCGTTGACGGATTCCATCATCACGTATATCCAGGGCCATATCTATGAGAAGGTTGATATTAGCGATCTTGACCCCCTGCAGGTTTCTGAGATTAGAGATATCTATACCAAGGCGTTGAGAAACTATTTCTACTTTTTGATCCCATTGATGGCCGTTTGTGTCATTACGGCGTTGTTTGTTAAAGATAATGGATTGAAGGCATTGGATGAACAAGATCCTGAACAACAAGCTAAAAAAGTCAAAGATTTAGAGTCATCTGCTACTTCAATGACTGTCAGATAAAAAAGAAAACTATTCCATTCTTCATAACTTACTATTTATTACTTGTGTATTAGCTGGCTTTCGCTCGTTTTATAGCCCTAGAGGTATTTATTATAGATAAACTTATTCATACTGAACCATGCATTTTTTACTTACTCTACTTACTTACAAAGAATCTAACGTATCATTTATCTCTTCAGCCGACAACTTTCTAAATCTTGGTCCAGGAACATCCGTACCAGTGAACCCCAACAACTGTTCCTGAGGCTCGCTAATCACAGCAATGTCCAAATTCTCGCCAATCAACTCCCCATCAACACTCTCCTTCAACGCCAAGAGCGCAACATGGATAGCGTCTTCCAACTGCAAGTTCTCATTCCATCTCTTTTCCAAGAACGTCTTAGCCAGATTCGACGTTTTCCCAATCGCAGTGGCCTTCCAAGGGAAGTAACTTCCACTAGGATCCACCTGGTACAACTGGAACACTTCATTGTACTCGTCGTACCCGCCAACCAACAACGAGACCCCAAATGGACGGATCCCTCCCAGCTGGGTACTTTCCTGCATCACCTTGGCGATCTCCTGCACCATTATCTTGACCGGCGGATACTCGTTGTATATGCGCTTGTAGTTGACCTGGGCCAACTTACGGGCTTTATCCACCAACACGCGGAAGTCGGGCCCCATGCCACTGTACGTCATGCCAATGTTCGGGGTGATGTATTCGACTTTTGTATTGGTGTCGCTCTTGATCAATGGTGAGTTGGATTTGCGCTCCGTGGCTAATATCACTCCGTTGTCACATTTGATACCGATGGTCGTGACTCCTTGTTTGACTGCGTTCAATGCATATTCGATTTGAACCAATTTACCACTGGTCAATTGGGGGGTTTGTTAGTACGTGGATTCGTTTGAATAATAGTCGCAGCGTGTAACATACCTTGGCGAGAATGTGGTCAACGAGAATGAGTATCTATCAGCCATGTTCAATTAGTCTTTGCTGTTGTCAAAAGCTGGGTTTGGGTTCGAGACAGCACTCGCACTGAAGTTTTAATTCTGGTTGTTCCAGCTTTTTTTTTGCCTCCCAACGACGCCAAAAAACGAAAATTGTGCTTTCTACACGACTGCGTTACAATCCTTGTACAAATTATCTATTCCTAAATCTATTAAAAAACTATACAACCCTAATCCTCTTCTTCATCATCTGTGTCAACAGGTTTTGGAGTACCCTTAGGCGAACTCAACCATTCAATGTATCTCAATCTTCTTCTTTCAGCTTGAGCCTTCTTTTCGTTTCTGGTCATCTTCTTCTTTCTGGTTCTGACCTTGATGTTGGCAGGCGAGTCATCGTCATCGGCTCTCTTCTTCACTGGAGCCGCGCTTGGGGCTGGGGATCCTTCTTTAGATGCATTCTCACCACCGTTGTCTTCGAATCTGTTGGCGTCAACGGCAACGGTTCCCTTTTGGACAACTTCACCGTTTTCAACATGCCATTGTTCAGGACACAAGGCACCTACAAACTCGTTGTTGTGCGAAATCATAACCACACCACCGTTCCATTCTCTGATGGCGATGGCCAAACCTCCCAAGGAGTCTCTATCAAGATAATTCGTAGGTTCGTCCAAGACTAACAAATGCGGGTTGTTCCACATGGCACCGGCAATAACAACCTTGACTAATTGACCACCAGATAAAGAACCCATTGGGGTGTGATCGGCAATGTCACCGTCCAAACCAACGTCTTCGAAATGCTTACGAATGACGGATGGAGTCAATTCTCTGTAACCCAAACCTTCTCTGGATGCCTCGTGATCATCGAATTTCTGAATCAACTTGTCGAAACCGTGCTCAAGCAAGACTTCTTTAGGAACCCAGGAGTTGTATTTAGGCAACCAGTACTTCCATTTGACTTCGTACTGGAAGGATTTCTTCAACTTTTGTCTACCAACCAAGGCTTCAATCGCACGCTTGCCTCTGCCGTCACCAATATCGATCTCTTTAGACATCATTTCGATTTCGTCTTCAGAAACTTTTCTACTTTCTTTCAACAAGACTTCACGATCGTCACCGAATCTGTAACGCCATTGCAAGTACTGGTTAGCGGTTTTTTCCTTGTGCTGTTCAACGTGTTGCAATGCGTGTTGGGCAATATAACCAATTCTCAAGTTTGGATGCTTTTCAACCTTACCTTCCTGAGGCACCAATTCGGCAGTCAACAACTTGATCAAGGTGGACTTACCGGCACCGTTAGGTCCCAAAATAGCGACTCTTGATGACAAGGATAAAGAACAAGAGACGTTCTTCAATGATGGCTTGTCAGCACCTGGGTAAGCGAAAGTGACATTGGACATACGGGCAACCGCTCTGGTGTTGGACTTGACACCGGTCAAGATACCCGGAGGTGGGAAAGCCATTTTGACGTTGGAGTCAGTCAAGGTGTAGTAGGACTTACCTTCTGGCTTGATCTTGACAAACTCAGACAAGTTACCCTTGTAGTATGCCAATTTCTTGTTCTCGTAGTGGATGATATCGGTACAGACAGCGTCCAAGAAACCAGAGTCGTGCGACACAATCAACGAAGTGATTTCAGTGTGCTCAACTAAGTAGTCTTCCAACCATTTGACATTGGTGACATCCAAGTGATTCGTAGGTTCATCCAACAACAAGACATCAGCTTTCATCAACATGGCTCTGGCCAACTCCAATTTCATTTTCCAACCACCAGACAAGGAACCAACTTGTTGCTGAAGTCTTTCATCAGGGAATCCAACTTCCTTCAAGGCTTTTTCAATCTCGGATCTTTCAACGTTGGCCAATTCAGGATCCAGAGCGATGAAACTCACCAAGTCCATATCAGCTTCAGAGCCTTGCAATTTGTGCTCGACGAAACAAGTTCTCAATTCATTGGCGGATGGGAAACCTTCCAATTGGCCCTTGGAGATGGCTCTCATCAAAGTAGACTTTCCGGCACCGTTTCTACCACACAAACCGTATCTGTGACCCTTCAATAAACGCAACTTGGTCTTGTTCAACAACATACGGGTACCGTAAGCCAAGGAGAAGTCAGCATCGACAATAACAACCGCACCGTCGTCATTGGCGCCATCATCGTCGGTCTCTGGGTTGAACAAGTGCTTGACGTGAGAAACAACCAATTCGGCGTACTTGTCATTGCTGGTAGCCATAACCAAGTATTCCTGCAAACGCTTCCAGTCATTGACATGTGCATCAACTTGCAAAACGACGCCCAAAAACTTGGCCAAAGTTTCATCTTTCAACAAGGCGGTTGGTTGGTCTTCTTCTGGGATGTTTTCAGTGTAGAACTTTCTGGCTTGCTCCAAGGTGATTCTACCGTGAAACTTACCATCAGTTTGTTCGTTCTCAGCATCCTTCAACACTTTCAAAGCTTTGCCAGCCAACTCTCTAACCTCTGGCAAGGAAGCGTTGTTGACAACCTTCTCGACACCAGGCAACAAGATAGGAATGAACTGTTCAATTTCTCTCTTGTTGTTGACCAATCTAGTCAAGTTCTCGGTGACCATGACTGTTTGTCTCAATTGCTCGTTGGAAGAAGAAGACATCTTCAAAGACTTGTCCAAAATAGGCACCAACAAAGACAATGCTGGTTCAGTGACTTCAGCGACAAATGTAACTGACGACAAGTTCTTGATACAGTCAGTGACTTTTTGAGGATCAGCCAAGGTGTCAACAATCAAGTCGTACTTGTTCTGCAAATCCAAGTTGTCCAAGACCTTAACAAACTTCTTCAAAGTGGTGATACCCGCTTTAGCCAATTCTGGCTTGAAATCGGTGGACAAGTCAGTCAACACTGGAACAACGTCAATAAACTTCATCTCCAAGATATCTGCTGGAACTTCTTCAATCAATCTATCAAAGTTAACCAACGCGGCAACCTTCGAGTTCCACTTGGCACCAGACTTGAAAATAGCCAAGTACTCGTCTAACACTATCGAGCCCAAAGCTTCGACTGGGAAAATGCCAAACAATGCGTCAGTAGCTGACTTGGCAGCCTTAACGACGTTCTTGTCCTTATCGGTGAACATGTCGTAAGCAGTTGCGAAAAACTGCAACAAGTATGCTTCCTTTGGAGTCTGGCCACCGAGTTTGGTAGCCAATTGCTGAACAATCAACAAGGCTGCTTCTTTAACCAAAGGTGAGTTCTTTGGTTTCAACAAGGATTTCAAGATTTCGTTCAATTTCCATTCATTTATCACGGATAAACTGGCCTCTTCGACTATTTTGGACACAATTGTCTCAACTTCGGGTCTGACTTCAGCGATCTTGGTTGCACTCTCAATCTTGTTCAAGTTCTCTTCGAATGGAAGGTTGGACACGTTCAATTTGGAAAGAGCGGTGTTCAATGAGGTCAATGATGTGGTGGAGGCATTTGGGTTGGGGGTGTTTCTGCCACTGGTGGGAACTGAGCTGACTGGTGAAGAGATGCTTGAGGTCTGGGTGTTGTTGTACCTGTTGTTGTATTGGCCTTGGTTATAGTTTTGGTTGTAGCCTTGGTTGTATCCCTGGTTGTAACCCTGATTGTAGTTCTGGTAACCTTGATTATACCCCTGGTTATAGTTCTGGTATCCTTGTCCGCTTGGCTGGAAAGGTTGATTTATCCCATAAGCTTGATTGTAGTTGTAGCCCTGGTTGTTATTGTTGTTTCTGTAACCATACCCCTTTGGCTTGTTCTGCGACTGTTGTTGCTGCTTGACAAAATCATCAAAAGACTTGGACATGGCTGTGATAGGGGTAGTGGGGATTGATGACTATCAAGTGTATGCTTCCGATGATGTTAGCAGTTAAAAAAATTTTCTTTTTTCACACACAGCAGGAAGAGAAAACGTTTCTCCTTCACAAAGTTTCTTTTTTTCTTCCCACGTACAAAAAAACTTTAGACTGTAAGCCGCACCATTCTCCGTATCGGGTAAGATAACCTTAGCCGCAAATCCATGACGGAATCAAAATAAAACCATATTACATAAACATCTACAACCTATAAAACAACTATCTCCTAAACTTTTTCAACTCAAGGTACCTCAACCCTGGATAGGCAATGGCGGTGAACCCAAAGGAGAGCCACATGCCCAAATCAGCACCATACTCACCAACTTTATCAGCGATGGGACCACGGTAGTACACCTGGTTCATGCCAACAACGGCACCAGCAACCCCACAGAGGAAAGCCAAGCAGGCAGCCATGCCCATGGTTCTTCCCTTTGGATTATTCCAGTTGACCCAGTTGTACAACTCCTCGTAGGATCCGTCAAACTCCTTTTCGTGCAACATTTTCCGTTCGATACTGGATCTAAAGAACAAGTTTTCTTCAAGCAACAAAGCGATGTAGATCGATATCCAGTACCCCAACATAGGCAAGAAGTTGGTCAAGATCTCCAGGAAATGGTTTCTGCCAACCACCGACAACACGAAATAGATGATGGCGACGAGCGTGGCCCAGATCCATCTTGGGACGTAAATCAAACGGGGATCAATCAACTGAAAGTCAAAAGCACTGGAATAGGTGTTCATGATGTTGTTACAGATCAAGGAAATGTACAATATCACAACAACAAACTTACCGAACCCACCCCAGGCTGAGAACGTCTCGACGATTAACCCACCAACACCGTAGGTATTGTAAGCTTCGTTCCATGGTGGGTACGACAAAGCAATGTTACCACAGATGGTCCCCACAACACCAACAAACACAGTAGGGACAGCAATACCGAAGAATGTAACCAAAAATATCTTGTACGAAGGAGTGCAGGCAGGGTACATCACATAGTAATCACCGGCACCACCCAGCCACGTCAGGGTGATTGAGTAACACACAGCAAAGTAACTGAGCCAGTTACCTCTGGTAGTCACCGCCGAGTTTCCTTCTTCTATGATCATTTGGTTAGACTGGCTCACGTACTCGATTTTCTGGCAGACAACCACGTAGAACAAGATGGTTGCAACAAATATCGGGATGGACAACACAGTCTGAAACTTCAACAACACCTTAATACCGAAAATGGCAACGATCAAACTGACCACGGAAAGAACAACAATACCGACAGCCAACGAAATGTTATGGTTGATGGCTTGCAAGATCTGGCCACCCAAGACACAGTTGATGATTGACCAGCCGACCAAACCCACAATGGAAATCAAGGCAATGAACTTGACACCCCATTCACCAAACAAGAACCTGGCAGTGACCAACTGTCTCAACCCTGACTTGGGACCCATGGTGGACGCATACGCAGCGAGAATGCACCCAATGATCATACTGATCAAACCAGACACCATGGCGTCTCTCATGTTCAAACCAAACAACAAGGTTGGGAGGAAGTACGAGGACATCGACGTGAGACCACCACATGCAGCCCACCAAAGACCAATGGTTTCGCCAAATAAATGCCACGTTGGTCTCGATGCCGCGAGTCTTTCCCTCTCCTGGGCGCTGACTCGTTCAATACCGGTCGACTCCACGCCCAAGGAATCGAGCTTGTAGATCCAGTGGATGTATTTGGGTCCATGGGTGCTCAAGTTCTCGGATGAGTGGACTTGGGTCAAGAAGATCGAGTCCTTCTTAGTCTCGTCTTCAAGCGAGGCTGTTGAGCGAGCGGTGATGCAATCTTCGTGTTTCATGACCGTTGGAATGTATCTTGTTGATTAAACTCCGAGAGAGGAGGAAGAAGAAGAACAATGCATCGGACGCATATAATTAAGTTGGGCAAGAACTTCCCGGACTCCTTTTAAACCGGAGCCTTTTTTTGACCTCTGGATAGGAAACTGCATTAGGGTATATTGGTTGGTCAAAGGGGGGAGCAAGCCGTGTTTAGCGCATACTCGTAGAGTGGCCATGGTGTGCGGTATCCCCTAACGCGACCTGCAATCCCGGAACAACAGAAAAAACTGGAAGCGGTCCGGTGGTGTGGGTTGTCTATTTAATGCAACTGGGAAACTTTGTCCATAGCTTGGTTAAAATGACAATGACAAACAAGAGACAATGTCAGTCATCGAGAGACTCTTAAATGAAAACAGCGACATCTTCCAGGAATCCATCACCCATCCATTGACCAACGAGTTGTGCCAGGGCACTCTCGCCGACTACAAGTTATTCACCTATTTGCACCAAGATCTCAAGTACTTCCAGGTCGGCTTGAACTTGTTTGGCAAGACGTTAGCTTACTGTGACTTCCCCAAGGCCGCAATCAGACTCGGCAAGCAGATCGGGTTTATTTCCTCGCTCGAGAATGACTACTTTACAATCACGCTCAAAGAGTTGACCGACAGTTCGGACTTGTCGAGAGTCAAGAAATTGAAAGATGACGACTTGACTCTCCCAGCGGTGACTAAATACCTTGAATTGTTGCACTACTTGACCTACGAAAGCACGTCATACATTGAGCTTATAACTTTGTTGTACGTGATGGAAAAGACCTACTTGGGCTGGGCACAGTACAACACGGAGAAGGGAATCAAGGAAGGGTTAGCGTACAAGCACCAGGAGTGGATTAACTTGCACTTGGGTTATGATTTCGAAGCGTGGGTCGATTTCTTGGCCTCTGAAGTGGAACGTGTTGTTAAAACAGAGGATGAGTTCAAGGTTTGTGAAGCAATGTTTGTCAAGACGGTCAAGTTGGAAACTGAGTTCTTTGAGGCTTGTTATACGTATAGCGAGTAGTCCACGTGACGTATAGGTAAATATAAGCGTTTTCTGAACAATTATCTAATTACAAATAACGGCCCACTAGCATGCTGTTACATGTTGGGCGCGGAATATCAGACAGTTTTTGCGCTTAAAATGCTGCCCTCCCTCCAAAACTCCCCCTGCAATTCGTTTAAAGACGCTCATGGGCTAACACAGGCAACAAATCAGAGTTACCTCATAAGACTCCTACCAGGGTTATGTTCTCACCAGACTTCCTTATCAGCGAGGAATCACAACCACTAACCCACCACCCCCAGTATGCGCTTCGTTGCAAATCAAACTTTTAAGAGAATAACACAAATCTAGAAAAGTACACTTGGTAGTGCTGCTGCAACACAATCGGGGGGCGCTTAATCGGGAAGGGGGCATAGTCTCTATTATTGCAACAATTAGACAGAATATCCTTATACACGAATAGTCAGAAAATGTCTTGATCCCCGCTATAGAATGGGCATTTTTTTTAGTTTACGTTTATCAGTTTATCTCCCATCCATGCGTATCCCCCTTATTCTCATACATATGTCTTTACAAATCGTTACATAATTGACTGGTGGATTATACTACAATGGGAACACCATTCCTTTAATCTTTCAATCCTCAATCCCTAGTCCTGGAAACTATAAAAACCCTAGCAATTTCCCTCCTTTGCAATTGACCTTCCTACTCTCTCCTCATCATCACACATCAATCAACAATGCCCACCGATAAAATCACATTCTTATTGAACTGGGAAGTCGCTCCATACCACATCCCAGTCTACTTAGCCTCCCAGAAGGGATACTTCAAGGAGGAAGGCATCGACGTCGCTATCTTAGAGCCATCCAACCCATCTGATGTCACCGAGTTGATCGGGTCCGGCAAGGTCGACATGGGTTTGAAAGCCATGGTCCATACCTTGGCTGCTAAGGCTAGAGGATACCCAGTCACCTCCATTGGGTCCTTGTTGGACGAGCCATTCACCGGGATCTGCTACTTGGAAGGATCGGGCATCACTTCCGACTTCCAGTCCTTGAAGGGGAAGCGTATTGGCTACGTTGGCGAGTTTGGCAAGATCCAGGTTGATGAATTGACCAAGCACTACGGCATGACCCCGGATGACTACACTGCTGTTAGATGCGGTATGAACGTCGCCAAGTATATCTTGGAAGGTCAGATTGATTGCGGTATCGGTATTGAATGTATCCAACAGGTTGAGTTGGAAGAGGCTTTGAAGAAACAAGGCAAGGACCCTAACGGGGCCAAGATGTTGAGAATCGACAAGTTGGCTGAGTTGGGATGCTGCTGCTTCTGTACTATTTTGTACATTGCCAACGACAAGTTCATTGCTGACAACCCAGACAAGATCAAGAAGTTCTTGAAGGCAGTCAAGAAGGCTACTGATTACATGTTGGCTAATCCTAAGCAAGCTTGGGCCGAGTACGGTAACTTTAAGCCAAACATGCAATCCGAGTTGAACACCAAGAAGTTCTCTAGATGTTTCGCCTACTTCTCCGACTCCTTGTACAACGTCCACAGAGACTGGAGAAAGGTCAACAACTACGGTAAGAGATTGGAAATCTTGCCAGCTGATTACGTTCCTAACTACACTAACGAGTACTTGTCTTGGCCCGAACCTCAGGAGGTTTCTGATCCTTTGAAAGCCCAGGAATTGATGGCCAAGCACCAAGCGGAATGTAAGACCTGTGGTGGTTACAAGAGATTGGTCCTTAGTGGTATTTAGATCCTCTACAATATACACTCCTATCTTTTATCTAGACGTTATTCATAGAATTTTATGTACATGAGTGAATTCAATCATCTATTTACCTATGGAGGAACCCAAAGATACCTTCCTTCTTCTCGAGTCTTTCTCTCTCTGGGATGAAAGCGTCCGAGTATCTGCTGATCTTCAACACGGTGTCGTCCACACCAGCCTCTCTGCCAATAACGTCCACGAAATTACCTTCTGGGTCAATCAAGTAGTAGAAAATCGAGTGGTCCACCAAGTAATCCTGCCCGGGTTTGACATCAGGAGGAGTCGAGAAGTACACTCTGTACTTCTTACAGCAGTTCTTCACCTGATCGTACGTTCCCGTCAACCCAATGATGCTTGGGTCGAAGTCGTCCAAGTATGCTCGAAGCACCGCTGGGGTGTCTCTGGCAGGATCACAGGTGATAAACACGGGTTGCATCTCAACACCCTCGCGCTTCAACTTCTGCAAGATATCACCCAACTTGTCCAACTCTTCAGGACACACATCGGGACAATGGGTGAATCCAAAGTACAAGATCGAGAAGCGCTTCAAGTTTGGATCAACCAAGTTCTCCTGCGTGAACTTCTTCCCGTCGGTGTCCTCCAACGTGAAAGGTCCACCAATAGCTGGCGTACCAATGGTTTTATTCGCCTCCATCTCTTTACGCTTCTGCAATCTGGCCTTCTCCTGCTGGAAAAAGTACGTTCCAATCCCTCCAAACACGCACAACAAGAGGATGGCTTTCCAGGTAGCGAACTCGACGGTCATGCCGAACCCCTTGTTCTTTTCGCTCTGGGATCCGCCAATTGCAACTCTGCTCAAGGGTCTCTTCTTTGGCTTGGTTTCGTCACTGGATGGTGGGTCTTGCTTCTCTTGGAAAAGCCTGAAAGTAGTGCTGAATGATCGTAACGGTTGGATAGTAGACACTCTAGGGAGTGTCCTGATTGTGGAACTCAATGGGAGCCTAGAAAGCATGGTGGGGGGGGGGGGGGGCAGTTATTGGTGGATGAAAAAAGTGGCTTGATTATAAAAAGAAAAAAATGAACACAGACGGAATGGCTGAGGGAGTTTGTCAAAATTTATATTGCAGAACGAGGGACAGGCGCACGACTGTGACGGAACCCGTTTCTTCACAGAACTCCAAAGAAACCAAAAGAATTTAGCAATCGTCAAGGGGAGAGATGATAAAGAGGGTTGTAGCTGTAGAGAACGTGTTTTTCTTATCCTTGCATGGCAATTATAAAGACACATAGAGTTCATCTCCACGGAGTTTGAACGGGTTCCACCTCCAGCTCGCGGGCGCCCGCACGATCGCCCTTCCCACGAGAAGCCATCGATCAAACAAATCATTGCAACGGGAAAACTCAAAGACTCTTCCAGAACAATCCATCCCTCCGCAACACCCAGACACATTAGGAATGACTAAACTGAATGATATTACAAGCTTGGTCAAATGGGCCGAGCTTAACGGGGCCGAGTTGTCGCCTGATGTTCAATTCAAAGAAATCTCCCAGAACAACATCGGAGCAATCTATGACGGCAAAACCGCTCCATCTGAAGACACCTATCCTATCAGCATCCCGTTCAAGTTGATAATCACGCCACGCACGGCGATTGCTGAGTTTGGCAAGTACTTGAAATCAACAGACAACAAGAACCACGCCAACGCGATCTTAAAGTTCTACTTGTGTCACGAACGCAACAACGCCGATTCGTTCTACCAGCCATACTTGTCCCTCTTGCCGAGCCTAGCATCCATTGACTCGCCGTACACGTGGTCCTCCCAAGACAAGGCGTACTTGAAAGGCACGAATCTCGGGAACTCGCTCAGGGAGAACCTCGGGAGCTTAGTGGAGGAATGGTGGGAGGTGATCAACCTCCTTCGTGACGATATCGCCAAGCCGGAACTGCATTTCGTGAACATGAAGTTCTACTATGATTTCAAGTTCTACACGGACGAGGACCTCGACAAGTACTTGAACAAAGAGGATGTGGAGAACTGGACGAGCTTCCCGAACTTTCTTTGGGCGTCGTTGATACTCAAAAGCAGGTCGTTTCCTGCGTACCTCATTGACGAGTCCTGCAATAAGAATGACGCGATGCTTTTGCCAGTTGTTGATTTGTTGAACCATAGCCCGGAGGCAAAAGTCAACTGGGACGTGTCTGATGGGTTCTTTAGGTTCAAGTCGGAGTCTATCCAGCCAGGCAAGGAGATTTTCAACAATTATGGACTCAAGAGAAACGAGGAGTTGGTGTTAGCATATGGGTTCTGCATCGAAGACAATCCTCGCGACTCTGTTGCGTTAAAGATCAAGATGCCCGAGGAGAAACTCAAGGAGATCGAGGCATCGGGGATAAAGTTGCCCACTATCGACGACTACACCAACGCCGTGGTTGCTGGCGAGACCTCGGAGGTCAAGACGGAGTACAATGACGGAGTCTTGTTCTTTATCAACGCAGACCACATCCCGGAGAGCCTCATCGCGACGTTCCAGTACTTAGTCCAGAACACATGGGAACAGGGGATCACGTTGCGCATGCAGCTCGTGGGATTGAACCACTTGCGGTTGGCACTAGAGACGAAAAAGAACATGTTGCTGCTCGATGTCTCGCAGGACAGCACCAGACACAAGTACATTAAATGGTACATTGAGTCACAGAGCAGGATCTTCAGTGCTGCAATCAAGCAGATTAAGAAATCCGAGAAGGAGATCTTGGGTGCCGAAAAGTCCCATTTGATCACGTTGAAGAACGTGTACAAGAAGGATGGCAAGTTTGCGCAGTCCTTGCTCTTTTTGGGGTTCCCGGACTACGAGTCCATCTTGCTGTCGGAGTTCCAGGACCAGTGCTGGATCCTATGGTTGATGAGATGCTATAACCGTGAGGAGTATGCGGAAGATGAATACTTGCCGGAATGGATCCACGACTTGTTTGTTCGTCTCAGAAAGGAAACTGATATCACGGCCCAGGAAGTGCTCAATTACAAGCCAATCTACGATGGGTTGTTCCCTGGGTTGCCGGACCAATTGCCTGAGGTATACGGCAAGGGACAATGGACATTGAGTGAGTTTATTGTCGCTGCAAAGTTGCTCGACTTGATCAGTTTTGTCAGGGGCAAAGAACAAGAATGTATATTGGTAGACCAGGTTTATAAGTAAATAAGGAGGTGGTAAAAACATGCATGCATCTATCTATATATATAGTCGTTATTACAAAATAACCAGCTTATACCATTTCTATTCTGTGTCCTGTGTCTGTAAATAGTATTAACATTAGGTTTATTGATCTAGGCCGTAATTATCTCTCTAATCTTGTTTAATACCACCAGCGCCAGCAACTTCGGCGCTTTCAACAGAAGCCTTATCGGTCTGGACACCGCCAGCGCCAGTCAAGGCCTCCAAGAAACCTGGGGCGGCCTTGAATGGTCTCTTCAAGTCGCCGGAAGCAGGGGTGCCAAACAAGTGAATCTTGACAATGTTGGATTCCAAGGCACCTTTCAACGAGGAGATGCTCTGCATGACCAATGGGTTGGTGTACTTCATGTAGATGTGCATGAATCCCATCATGGCCAACCCAGTGAAGATACCCTTGACTTGCGTGTTAACCTGTTGCAAATCGTACTCCTTGACGGTGGTGACAACGGCTCTTGGTTCGGTTTGGCCAGACATAGGGTTGGCTGGTTCGACGTACTTGAGGGTGGTCAAGTCGTTCTTGGAGTTGATTTTGACTCTGACAATGAAGTACACCAAGAGGGCTAAGACTTGACAAGTGATATAGGCGGCTCTGGTGTAGAACAAGACGTCTGGGTTCTCAAAGTCTAACTTCTTAGCGACTTGCATCATGACGAGCATGATGACGATGTTGGAGACAGCTGGGTTCATGGCGTGGGATGGAGTGGTTGCGGAGTTCCTGTGGTTAGGAAAGGAAGGATAGATGTTGTCTGAAAAATTTTTGATGTTGTTTATGAGGGCAAATTTTTTTCGTCCTTTGTTGGTTGCCAGAAGGGCAAAGCACGGCCCAAAAGAAATTCTATCTGCGCCCAGTAATTTTAACCAGAAATTAACAATGTCGCACAAGTAAAAAGCAACACCAGATAAGATATTCACGCGACATTTACTTTTTTTGATACTCCTCACACGACTATATATAAACTGTATTTCTATGTACTCTGTTATGCCAACAAGCTTTCCTCATCAAACGAAACGTCACCAAACTCCCAGCACCCCAAGTGCTTGGACTTGGCTTCACGCTGAGCAGCAAGCAATTCAGTAACGTACTCCTTGACAGCCGGTTTAACAACCTTGCTATCAACAATTCCCCAACCTTCTTTGACCAACTGCTTGTTGATGGTATATGAGGAATCAGTCAAACTTTGTTCCGCGTCGTACAAAACTCCCTCGTACTCAGCTGTGGCGCCAGGCAAGGCACTGATGACTAATTTCCTATCGTAGACCAGGTCCTCCAAGGCATACACGGCATCCGTCAAGTAGTCGGTTGGCTTGGAAGGAGGCAATCTCACGTTCTGCAAGGTGGTTGTGTGGGCAAACACCGGGTATTTTGCAACACTAAATTTATCCGGCAAGGCGCGCAAAGAACTCAAGGGAACCTTATCCACATTTCCGAAATCCAAGTGCTTCACTTCGTACTTGCCCGTGGACTTGTCGAAATTTATCACTCTGGCACGGTAGAACTTGCCGTTTTCAGAGAACTTGGCAGACACCAACTCGTTCTTTCTTGGACCCTTGATCAACTTGACTGGCAAGTCAGTGGATGCTTGAGATGCGCTTGGTTGCTGGGCGTGGAATTGCTGGAATGCTTGCTTGAACTGGGTGAACTTTTGGGTGGTGGTGGCGTCTAACAAGTGGAAGGACAAGACACCAGTTGTTGGATCAATGTCAACGACTTCGATGTCAAAGAATTTTGGTTTGGCGGCATCGAGACTGGCAGATTGTAATTTGGCAGTGGTTTCTGCTAATTCCTTCTCAACCTTGGCTGGATCGTAGCCCGCCCAGATACCCTTCTTGGCGTTTCTGGCATCTTCTTCGGCTTTGATCAATGACGCAGCAGCCGGGTTGGAGTTGACAGCGTACTCATGGACTTTGACTATACCTTGCTCTAACAATTGCTGTTGCACAGGGGAGATGGCGTTCGCATTGGCATACAAGTTACCAATGAACCCACCTAACTTGTCAGTGTCGTAAATCTCAAACTCAACTGGTCTTTGCAAGAACTTTTTGTTCAAGAATTTAACACCATCTTCGTTCAAAGAATCTTGCTTGTCGTTGGACAATCCGCCCAAAATCAAAGTCAACTTCATACCCTCCTTAGGGTTGAACAACTTGACACGAGACGTGGATGGCACAAACTCAACGTAGTACCCACTGATTCTGCCCTTCTGTTTGAACCCGTTGAAGAAGGTCTTGGCTTTGGTAAAGTTCTCTGAAGCGTCGATGATTCTGGTGCCGACAGTGAGAACCTTGTTCAAGTCTCCGTAGATACCCTTCTTGGAAGTCTTTTTGGCCTCTTCTTCCAACTCAACTAATTTATCCCAGTTCATTGAACGCTCGTGCTGGGTGGCTTTGTTGTGCTTGATGACGGTACCGAAGCCGTTGGTGACAATCAACTCAGAAAGATCAGTGTTGCCGTACTTGAAACTAACCAATAATCTGGCTTCCAATCCTAAATCCTTGTTGGCGTCTCTGTAACCATCAACGTATAAAGTACCCTGTTTACCAATAACCTGGTGTCTGACAAATTCTCTTGCAGTGGCAACCAATGCTTGTTGCTTGGCGGAGTCAGTGGTGACGGTGGTGTCGTTTGGCTTTGGTGCTCTGATGGAAGCCAACTGCACGGTGACTTCTTCGTCAGAGTGGGGCAATCTAATCAAGATGGTGTCGGCATTGATCACCTTGGCAATCGTCACACCTTCAATCGTGTTGCCCGGCCTCAACTTGGAGCTTGAAGTAGCAACAGCCGGCTTTTTGGCGATTGTAGCGTTAGCAAAGATACCCTTACCCAAAGCCTTTGCGGTCTGTTCAGCCTTTCTAAAGACACTCATTTGGCTGGACCCAACCAAGGTGGATTGCCAATCGACGATTTCAGCAAAACCGGACTCCAACAACTTCTCGTGGATGTTGTTACCCGAAGAGTGGTTTATTATGGCAATTGGGACACCAGATTGACTTTCGCCAATGATACTAGCAGTCAATTCAGCCTTGGTGGTTAACAACTTGTCTTCGACAAACTGCTTAGCTTGTTGGGCAACCTTCGTGATTTGAGCTGGCTGCGTGGTGTCGTCAGTTCTTGGTGCTTTCAACCCAGCCAACAACAACGTAGTCTGCACATGTTGCTTCTTGTTCAAGATCAAACGTGCAACAATCCTATCACCACTGATGACTTTCTCAACAATGAGCTTGATTGGTTTACCCTGAGACTTGGCAATGATCTCCTCAGTGAGAGGTACAATTTCAGCCGGGGTATAATTATCAGCCCACAACCCAGCTTGTTTCAACTTTGCTGCGTTTTCAATCTGAGTCAATTCGTAAATGTAGTCGTCGGACTCAGCGTTGGCCCCATCTCTCAACTTGACATAACCCTGGGTCAACAAGTACTCAATCAAGGACTTGAAAATCGGGGATTGGATATCACCAAACTCTCTAGTAGCGGCTTTCGCAGAGACTTTGAACTTGATCTCTTTGCCAATTAACAATTGACGCAAGTATTCCCTGGATTCGAATTCATTGATTGGTCTGACGTGTTCCAAAGTGAGAAGTCTTTCTGGAGGTGGGAATTGGTTTGTTTTGGAAGGCACAAGAACGACTGAGTCCCCACTTAAGACGTTTTTGACTTTAGCAACGAAGACCGACATGGTGTTAAGGGAGTGTGTGCTTGGTGGTGGTATTGGTGATGGTGAAAAAGTGAAAAATTGTGGGCGAATCCGCAACAAAACCACAGCTGTAAAATTGGAGTGATCTGGGCACCCGTACACGCCACCAGCAAGGATGTTTGGTTGTCCAGAAATGTTAGTCAGACGAGAAAATCCCAAATCAGAATCAGAATCAGAATCACAATCTACACACACCACTACCACTACCACCTAGATACACTTAGCCCCCCTCAAATACACACACACACACCATGCCCCCACGTTCTACTGCCCAGAAGCGTTTATTAAAAGAATACCAACAGTTGTCCCGAGACCCACCTCCAGGAATACTAGCTGGTCCAACCACCGAAGACAACTTGTTCACATGGGAGTGTCTATTAGAAGGTCCCTCAGAAACGCCCTACGAGAACGGCGTCTTCCCAGCCATCTTGACCTTCCCCAAGGACTACCCGTTATCTCCGCCTACTTTGAAGTTTGACCCACCGTTATTGCACCCCAACATCTACGCGGACGGAACCGTGTGTATTTCCATCTTGCATCCACCGGGTGAGGACCCCAACCAGTACGAGCGCCCAGAGGAGAGATGGTCGCCTGTGCAGAGCATCGAGAAGATCTTGTTGAGTGTGATGTCGATGTTGGCGGAGCCGAACCCGGAAAGTGGCGCCAACATCGACGCTTGTAAGTTATGGAGGGACAACAGGGATGAGTACGACAGACAGATAAGACAACACGTGAGGGAGTCCTTGGGGTTGTGAAGAAGTTGAAGAAAATTATGGACTGATGTTATAGTTTACTTTTGTTAGTGTTGGTTTATAGAATGTTTAATATGACGTAGATTATGAATTCCCGGCTAGCATTTTTGTTGGTTTGTAGACGAGTTTCCCTCAACGTGATACCGGTGTCGGATAATATCTAACAAAATTAAGATATTAGAATGGTCGTTGTTAACGGCAAGTAGATCGATGGATCTTTAGAATGGTTCCTTAACTTTTCGGATAGGAAAGTTTTTTTGAACACAGAAGGTTGGACGCAATGGTTCGGACGGGTAAATGTGTCAATGCAGAAGGCTGAATCCATGTTTCTAGAACTCCGTCAAACAGCAATATAAACCAGGCACCGCAATTAAGGGGTAGAGAGGGTGCTATATAAATAACAATGGCACTCATCATGGATAGCAATGATGATATAAGAAGTTATTAACAATTACAACGCTTACATTTACGCACTCCTCAACTACTTCACGGTTATGGGCTCAAAAACTACAAATGTCACTATCATCGGAGCTGGTGTTTGTGGTTTGAAAGCTGCTGAGACGTGGCTAACAAGCTCGGTTTTTAAAGGTGACGACATTACCATACTTGAGGCACAGGACAGAATTGGTGGGAGGTTGAAGACAGTTGAGTCCCAGACGACCCCCGGGATAAAGTACGATCTCGGGGCATTGTGGTTCCATGACACATTGAACAACATCGTCTTGAACGACTTGGTAAAGGAAGGATTGTTGGATATTGAGAACGGTGTCTATTATGATGACAAGGACCTTGAGGCTTACTCAAGAGGCGGGAAAGTTCCATTTATTGACGAGAAGCTCAACAGGGTGGAGGAAGAGATTGAGAAATTCATTGAGTTGTACTTCTATGCCAGTGAAGACACTCCAGATTTGTCATTACGTGATGTTGTTGGGAAGTACTTTGAACAACAGGACAAGCTTTTGACCGCGGAACAGAAGAAATACTGCGGGAGAATAATCAGACATTTGGAGATGTGGTTTGGGATCTGCTGGGATAGACTCAGTGGTAAGTATTCTATCTTGAATCATAAGGGCAGAAACTTGTTGAATAAAAAGGGATATAGCTTCTTGACTGAAACCTTTGCTGACCAGATTCCAGAGTCCTCAATTTTGTTGAATCAGCCAGTCATGAAGATCGTCAGAAACAACAAGCAAGGCGACAAGAAGGTGCTTGTTGAAACATCGAATGGGCTCAAAGTTTATTCCGACTACTTGATCGTCACAGTTCCATATTGAATCTTAGCCTTAGGTCTGAACTCGAGTAATGGACTCATCTGGGAACCCAAATTGCCACAAAACATGACAGATGCGTTTAGCTCCATCCATTTTGGTGCTTTGGGTAAAGTCGTGTTTGAATTCGACAGTATCTTCTGGGACAACAACCAGGATAGGTTTGAAATCGTTGCTGATAAGTCCCACAGTTCTTCCGGGTTGTCAGACAAATTAAAGAAATTACCCGAACCATTCACCTACCCTTTTTATGCCGTCAACGTCTCCCGTGTTAATGGGACCACGTCAGTGGGTAGCTTGATCATCCTCATGCAGGCTCCGTTGAGTAACTACTTGGAAGCACACCCAGACGAAGCCTGGACATACTACAAGCCAATGTTGCAGCAATTAGCTGTCGATCCAAGCAAGTCCATCCCTGATCCAAAAGCCGTCATCGTCACTGACCGGAAAATTAACCCATGGATCAGAGGATCGTACTCGGCAATCTACACCGACGACAACCCAACCGATTTGATTGTCCAATTATGCGGGGAGTTTGAGGGTTGCGGTACTGGTGAGCCATACATTCGGTTTGGCGGTGAACATACCACCGCAGACGGTACTGGGTATGTGCATGGTGCTTATGGTAGTGGTATTCGTGAGGCCAAGTGGATCCTTAATGACGTGTCGCCAAAGTTGTGATTCGGGTGATTCTACCCTCATTTGATAACCAATTTATACTAAAATTGAAAGGCTGACTCTAGGGATCTCTTTGATCTTGTCTGCTTTATAGTTTATAAAAGAATCAATATATACACTTTAGCTTATTAGAATATCCTGTTACTATATGGGAATAAGTGTTCAAGGTCTTGTTTGCAACTTGTACAACTGTTGCATACGTTGAGCCAGTTACGAACACTTGGTAGTGTAGATTGTGCTTGTTTAAAAAAGAGCGCTGTTCACATGGCTCCATTTCTTCCGTTGTCCACAATGACCTCACGAACAACAAAAGTCACTATAGTCGGAGCCGGCGTCTCTGGATTGAAAGCGGCAGAAACATTACTAGCAAGTGGATTGTTTACTGCTGATGATGTTGTGATACTCGAAGCGCAGGATAGAGTTGGGGGAAGATTGAAAACCGTCCCATCAAAAACCACGCCAGGTGTTCAATATGATCTTGGTGCATCCTGGTTTCACGACTCACTAACCAACGTGGTCTTGGACGATTTGATAAAACACGACTTGTTGGATATTGAGAACGACGTGTATTACGACGATAAAGACCTCCAGGCATATTCGAGTAGAGGAAAAGTGCCCATTGTCGACGGGAAGTTAAACAGAGTACTAGAAGATATTGAGAAGTTCATTGAGTTGTACTTTCATGACAGTTTAAACATTCCCGACTTGTCATTGGATGATATCGTGGCCAAATTCTTCGAACAACGAGGCAAGTTTTTGACCGCTGAACAAACGGAATACTGTGGAAGGATGATGCGGTACCTAGAGCTCTGGTTTGGGATCAGCTCGGACAAGATTAGTGGGAAGTACGCTGTCATGGACCACCAGGGCAGAAACTTGTTAAATAAGAAGGGGTACCTGTTCTTGGTGAAGCATCTCGCTAGTCGTGTCCCAGAGTTGTCAATCTTGTTGAATCACCCCGTCAAGCGAATAGTCAGAGATAACAAGGAAGGCGACAAGAAAGTGCTTGTTGAGACAGCCAATGGGTTGAAAGTTTACTCCGACTACTTGATTGTGACGGTCCCGCATTCAATCCTAGCATTGGATCCCGGCTCCACCAACGGGCTCGTATGGGAACCGAAATTGCCGCAGAACATGACAGATGCGTTCAAGTCAATACATTTTGGGGCTTTGGGTAAAGTTGTGTTTGAGTTTGACACCATATTCTGGGACAACGATCAGGATAGGTTCCAAATCATTGCCGATAAGTTAGACAGTTCTGCTGGGTTGTCCGAGAAACTAGAGACATTGCCTGCACCATTCACCTACCCAGCCTTTGCTGTCAACTTTTCCCGTGTGTACAAGACAACAGTTGGAAGTTTGGTCATACTCATGCAGTCCCCATTGACTGACTACTTGGAGGCGCACCACGAGCAAGCATGGTCGTACTACAAACCAATGTTGCAGCAATTGGCCGTTGATCCTACGCAGACCATACCCGAACCAACCGCTGTCATAGTCACTGAGTGGACCACAAACCCCTGGATTCGAGGATCTTACTCGGCGATGTACACGGACGACGATCCCAGTGACTTGATTGTTCAATTATCTGGAGAGTTTGAGAACTGTGGCATACCTGAGCCATACATAAGATTCGCTGGTGAGCATACGATCTCGGATGGTGCTGGGTGTGTGCATGGTGCTTACAGTAGTGGTATCCGTGAAGCTAAATGGATCATCAGTGACCAGTCGCCGGAAGTAGTAACTCTGTAGATCATTCTAGAATGTACGAGATGATTCTCATTGAATGGATTTACCAGGAAAAAAAAATCTATAAAAACCAAACCCAATTCTCCTTTTTACATTTCTCTTTGTTCATTTCTTGAATTGAAACAACCAAGAGACCAACCACTAGTATAATGTCCGCCACCGCACAACCATTCGATGCTGAACAAGCCGATAACTTGGAAGAAATCGAAATGCAATTCGCTGTCAAGGCAGTCGAGCAAGCCGAAACCTACTACAAATTGTTACAACACATCAAGGGATCCAGTTTGAAGTTGACCAAGCACGACGATGAGATATTCGAAAAGTTATTAGAAGATTTCCCAGAGTTTAAAGAACCTAAGAATGCTGCTGTTATAAGCGAAGAGGAAATGAAGAGTCCAGCCGGTAAGGCTAAATGGAGAACCTTCTGTGAAAAGTTCAAGGAGATAGAAGATTACAACTTCGGTACTTTGCTTAGGTTGAGGGCCGACGGAGAGTACACGGAGAAGAACACCATGTTTGCTGTCAGAATCCAGTTCTATGCTATCGAGATTGCTAGAAATAGATATGGTTTGAACGACTGGATCTGCGAGAAGAAATAAGTAGATAAACAAAGCTGTATAATAGAAGCGGACTCTATTTGACAAGATAACTCACTGATTCAGTTACCATCTCTGCTTTTACTCTGGGAGGAGGTTCCTGTGCTGTTCCAGATATCGAACTGACGCCTGGATCGAGCCAAACAAAAAGATCACCAAACGGAAAAAAAAGAAAAAAAAACAACTGTCAACAACTCTAGTGATCGTTTGATCGTACTATTTTATTTCACTTATCCCAATCAGAGAAAACTCATCGTACCACTTGATCTAGTCACTTTCCTCCCTTTCTATCCGATGTCCCACCATGGCTCCGCCTAAATCGTCCAGCACCAACAGCTCCCAGATCAACCCGCAGACACAATGGCTGAGCAGCAACAACAACAGCAACAACACTAGTAATAACAATGGTAACAATAGTGGTAGCAACAACATCACGAAGCTCAATCAATCGTCGTCGGGACCTGATGCGCCGTACACATTGCCCGGCGTCATAAACTACCTTACTTCGGAGTTCACTAATTTGGAGAGGTTCAAGATCATGACGAACTTGGAGAAGAATGAAATGAAGTACAAGATAATCCAACTACAGGGCGAGTTGACTACGTTGAAGTATAACAACGAGAAGCAACAGCTAAAGATTAAAGAGTTAGAGGAGGAGAATAACCAGCTTAGACTAAAACTAAATGGAGACGCGAAGGACGAGATTGAGAATTTGGAAAAGAGTGAAACGGCTGACCTTAACGAGGTTGATTTGCAGATGATCAAGAAATCAAGACAACAATTGACGAATTCGATGAGGGAAGTGGTGACGTTGTTGAAAGCGCCTACGACCACATCGCGCACGAGCAATATATTGACGAATAATAACAACAACGATTTTGATGCGTTGTTGAATAGCCCAGATATTGACCAAGGTGATGATTTTAACTTCAATGGAAATAGCGACTACTTGTCGTCACCGACAAAGAAACACAACAAGGGCACGAATGCAAGCTCGATCATTTCCCAGTTTTTCAGCGGGGATCTGACAGTGGAGGAGTTCGACAAGGAGAAGATTAATGAGACGACGACCACCACCACTGAGAGTCTTGATTTGGATGATGTTTTGGAAAGAGCCATAACCAATTCAAGCGATAATATAACTGTCGTGCTAGATGAGGACGAGAAAGAGAGAGAATTGCCACAACAGGATAGACATCATGAGGACGAGGACGAGGACGATGATGGAGAGGAAGTTTCATTCAACTCTGGGCTCAGATCGCCTGACCCGAGTCCTGATCCAACTATAAATGACTATGCTGATTCCAGCTACAACCATTTTGATGTGTTTAACCATGACAAAAACACCATATACTTGAATTCGATGAGCGACGATTCGGACAGACAGGTTAAGATGTATATGGTGTCGGATCACAAATTAATAGCCACGCATGAGTTTGACATGCACTCGTCGCCCAAGAAGATCTTAAACTTATTCCCCATTGGCATACCAGACACCTTGTTGATCATCGAGAAGGATGGCGATATCAAGTGTCTAAATATCACTGACAATTCAGTCAAAGAGTATACTATAACTTCAGTCCAAGCTACGTTCCAGGACATTGAGTCCTGCGGGTTGATTGATTTTTCGATAAAATCAAACTCAGACAGCAAGTACTTTGGGTTGTGCATTTCTGGCCAGGCGTCACAGAACCAGCAGTTTCTTCTGAAGGTGTACCAATTGAGTTACGACTTGGCAACCAAGACCATAACCCCCAAGGAGATTGGCAGCTACAACAAAAAGTTCCTCACCAAGGGCAAGTCTGCTAACAACGTTCAATTTGCTGGATGGTTCAACAACGAGAAACTTGACAATGAGACGTCTGTTATGGCCAGCACGTCGCCTAAGTCGGGCAACAGTAAACTAGCTAAGAAGACGGTGAGCTGCGACGATGTGACATTGGCGCCGTATGAGATATTGTACAAAGTTGACGGAAAGACAATCAAGTTAAACATCGTACTGAAGCAAAGCTCAGTATTCTCAGGATAGCTTTTTACTTTTTAATATATAATTTATTACTATGCTTGTGGGGTTGCTGCCAACCCAGGAAAAAAAAATGGCAACCAAATGGCAGCCAACTCGTAAGCCAAAAAAAATTCTCACTCTCTCCATGGTACGGCACGGCACAAACTCTTTTTCTCTTCTGCAACCAATCAAACAACCCATCAAATGTCAGAAACTACATCTCCAGTGATAGTCTCCCTATCAGACTTGGACCAAGGACTTGACCCGCAGACTCTCAGTGATGCCTTTGGACCAGACTCCCTCGGGATAATCGTCGTCAAGGACCTCGCCGCGTCCTTCACCTCACTCCGACACCAAGTCCTCACGAACGCGTCCAGGCTCGCCGATCTCCCAGCGCCCGTCTTATCCAGCCTCGAGGACGCCGAGTCGTGTTGGCTCGTGGGGTGGTCGTGCGGCAAGGAGAAGTTGAACAACAAAGACACGCCTGATTTCAAAAAAGGGTCGTTTTACTTGAACTGTGCGTTCCATAACGATGCGTCGCTCGAGGGACCCCGCAGGGAGTTGGTGGATGCGTTCCCGGACCACAAGACGTACACGCTGGCGAACTTGTATCCTCCCGAGGATAGCATCCCGGGATTCGAACGGGATATTAAACGCTTGGTGAACTTGATCATTGATGTGGGTGAGAGTGTCGCGAGGAGCTTGGATAGGTATATTGTGGGCACCGTGGACGGGTACGAGAAGGGGTATTTGGAAGGGTTGGTGAGAAGCTCGACGTGTAGCAAGGCGCGACTCTTACATTATTTCCCAGACACTGAAGAGGATAGAGGTGGTGAGGATGATAGCTGGTGTGGTGAGCATTTGGACCATTCTTGCATCACCGGCTTGACATCTGCGTTGTACCTCAATGAGAAACAGGAGGTTGTGTCACCTGGTGATTCCGACGCTGGGTTGTATATCAGGAACAGACACAACGAGATCGTGAAGGTCAACATCCCGGAGGACTGTTTGGCGTTCCAGTCAGGCTCGACGTTGCAGGAAGTGTCGCGGGGTGCGTTCAAAGCAGTCCCGCATTATGTCAAGGGAGCAAGTGATGCCGTTGGGTTGTGCAGAAACACGTTAGCGGTGTTCATGCAGCCGGAGTTGAACCAGATGGTTAATGAGAAAGAGAACTTTGCGGAGTATTCATCGAGGATATTGAAGCAGAATCATTAGGTTATGTGGGACGAGCTTAACCGATGGTGCGGAAAACATGGGGCTAGTGCTCCATTGACTTTTTTGCGCCGCGCAACTTGAGTAAACTTTTTTGCACAGAGAATCATCAATCATAGGAAAAAAAAGCCAACGAAAGATAACGAATCCACTTTCTCCATATGGCATCAACAATACAAATGACAGGACTCGCTCCAGAACAGCTTGAAACCTTTGATAAAGAAGGAATGTTATGCATCCCTGATTTCCTCACTCCTGAACAGACCCAACAATTACTCGCTGAATCCCAGAAATTGTTATCGGAATGTGACTTATCAACACACCCCAAGACAACCTTCAAGACCGCCGACAACGACCATATCGGGGACAAGTACTTCTTTGAGTCCTCTGACAAGGTTTCCTTTTTCTTCGACACCGATGCGTTCAATGACGAAGGGGAGTTACAAATGGATCTCTCGAAAGCGATCAACAAGATCGGTCACGGGCTCCACATCCACGATGACGTGTTCCACAAGATTACGTTTGATCCCAAGGTCCAAGGCATAGCCAGGAGCTTGTCGTACCAAGACCCACGAGTCTTGCAAAGCATGTGCATTTTCAAACAGCCAGCGACGGTCAAGCAGGACGAGAGGGACAATGCCGTGCCTCCGCACACCGACGCCACGTTCTTGTACACGCAGCCCCAGTCGGCCGTTGGGTTCTGGTACGCCTTGCAGGACTGCACGATGGAGAACGGGTGCTTGGCGTACATCCCGGGCTCGCATAAAAAGTACCCTGTGAACAAGCGGTTCGTGAGGGTGGACGGTGGAGAGAAGGGGTGTAATTTTGAGTACTTTGAAGAGGACCCTGTGGTGGACGGGGAGTATACTTATGTTCCGTGTAAGGCGGGGTCGTTGATCTTGATTAATAACTCGGTGTTGCATAAGTCGGAGAAGAACAAGTCGGACAAGTCACGGTACGCGTATGCGTTCCATGTGATTGATGGCGTTGCGGGCTACGACGAGAAGAACTGGTTACAGGTTCCATACACCGGTGGAACAAACTTCTCGAAGTTGTACACTTAGTGAATATATATTTATTAACAAGTCAGAGACTCTCTATCGTGAATCAACTTCCCTTGCCAGCTATAATACT
>JAJMBE010000087.1:0-53624 GCA_030565125.1 Candida pseudoviswanathii | reverse complement strand
AGGTACTGCTGCTCCTTGGGGTGCTTGCCCGTGCCGTCCCAGAAGAACTTCCTGATCTTGAAGCTCCACGAGGCGTCTCTTCTCTGCTGCTCCTCGCCGGAGATCTCGTGGGTGAGGTCGATGTATGGGGACGAGACGCTTTCAACCTCGTCTTCGTGGACGCTGATGATCCCTTGTTTGATGGACATAGCCGGTGGGTGGTCGTGGACGGTGGATAGCTGATGATATTTGGGTGGCGGAGGCATGGTTCTGGTGACTGCTGAACACCCAGAAGGTTATATAGCAGCAACATGCAAACTGTGGCTCGTTATCGCTAGCACGTAAAGTATCCTGTGTGTTGAGGGAGCAAAAATTTGCACCAGCGTAGCCACAGGGTTAAACCCCCTCCCATTACTAATCCCGAATGGCTGCAAATGCCTAGCGGAATTATCAGATGGTGTCATTTTAATTAAGGAACTCGCCAAGAATTGTGGCGACCATATGTTTGGGTAATGGTTCCGTTATCGACTCATTTTCAACAAATAGATTGGGTGCCAAAGTTAATTGCCAAAACTGCATCTACTCCACAGTTACATATCCCGCCTTGAGCGCACAGGGTTTGGGTGGCCCGTAGAAGCCCCTGTATCATCTCCCCATGTCTCCCACGTGATCCGGCCACACATGTCCGGAACCGCGCGATTACTCATTCTTGATCTGAAAAAAATCTGGCGAACCAACAGGCCACCAAGCAAACTCCCACGCCTCACAATGTCCAAGCAGTTCACCATTGTCGTCAAGCTAGGCACGTCGTCGTTGGTCGACGAGGTCACGAGAGAGCCCCGGATCGCCAACATGTCGCTCATCGTGGAAACCATCGTGAAGTTGCGCCGCCAGGGCCACAAGATCGTCATTGTGTCCTCGGGGGCCATTGCGTTTGGCATGAAACGCATGGGGTTGGAGGAGAAACCCAGCAAATTGGCCGCCATACAGGCATTGGCATCCATAGGACAAGGCAGGTTGATTGGGTTGTTTGACGACTTGTTCCGCCAGATGGAGCAGCCCATAGCGCAGATCCTCATCACAAGAAACGACATCATGGACTTCACGCAGTACAAGAACGCACAGAACACGCTCAACGAGCTCTTGGATAACGGCGTCATCCCCATCGTCAACGAGAACGACACGTTGTCTGTGTCCGAAATCAAGTTTGGTGACAACGACACATTGTCGGCGATCACCGCCGGTTTGATCCACGCCGACTACTTGTTCCTCATGACGGACGTCGAGTGCTTGTACACCGACAACCCGCGAACCAACCCGGACGCCGCGCCCATATTGATTGTGGACAAGATAGACGACTTGGCCGTGAAGACAGACACGGAGTCCGGCGCGGGGTCCAAAGTGGGAACCGGCGGGATGACAACGAAATTGATTGCGGCCGAGTTGGCGACTAACATCGGGGTAACGACGATCATCACGTTATCGAGCCAGCCACATTACATCCTCGACATCGTCTCGCACATACAGCGCCAAGCCGGCTCGCTAACCATCGGCCAGCAGCGAGATGCCATGAAGGAGGATGTCAAGGCGGGTAGGCTCCCATTGCACACGCGGTTCTTGAGCTTGCCACAGGGCACACAAATCAAGTCCGACAAGAGGTTCTGGTTGTTGCACGGGTTAAAGACAAAGGGCGCCATTATAATCGACCAAGGGTGTTTCCTCGCACTCACCAGGAAGAACCGCGCCGGGTTGTTGCCCGTGGGAATTATAGACGTCGAGGGCCAGTTCCACGAGAGCGAGTGCGTTTCGATCAAAGTCACCAAGGATAGGGCCAATCCATTCGAGGATGCTGTGGAGGTTGGCCATTGTCGTGTGAACTACCTGGCCCCTGAGATCAAGCTCATCAAGGGCCACCAGAGCAGCGAGATCGAAGGGATCTTGGGGTACGCCGATAGTGAGTACGTTGCTCATAGAGACTACTTGGCATTCCCGCCCGTCATGCCGCCATCAACAGACTCGTTGGTCGAGCCAGAGGTGCTGTAGATAGTTTAGGTGTAAAATGTACATATAGATCACGTGAGTTCCATTCACGACAGTTGTTCTCACAGTGATTCTCAACAACAAAAAATCCAGCCGAAGCCCAAACCCTACTCTACTCACAACAACAAATACCCATACAACATGTCCAATGACGATATAATACTACCATCTGCATCCTCGCTAGCCAAACTAACAATAAACGACGTCTCCAAATCCGGGTTCGGGTACAATCCCTCCGTGGGCCCCGCATCCAATACCATCACTTTGGAATCGTCGCTGATTCTACTCAACAAACGAACCATCTCGCTAACCCCCACATCGAACAATTCCACATTCGACAGGAACATAATCACCAAGAAACCACACGAGATTAACTTGTCCAGCTTGTCGTTCTTGTTCTGCGAGATTATCAACTGGACGCATTCAAAGTCCAAGGGCATCCAGGACTTGGAGAATAGGTTGAATGGGTTGGGCTACACTATTGGACAGAAGTACTTGGAGTTATGCAAGATCCGAGAGGGGTTCAAGAACACACACAGGGAGATCAAGTTGATTGAGATGTTGCAGTTTATTCATGGTCCTTTTTGGAAGTTGGTGTTTGGCAAAGCTGCGAACGAGTTGGAGAAGTCGCAGGACACGGCAAATGAGTATATGATCGTGGAGAACTTGCCCACGTTGAACAAATTCATAAGCATACCTAAGGAGTACGGAGACTTGAACTGTTCGGCATTCGTGGCTGGCATAATTGAAGGTGCGTTGGATAATAGCGGGTTTAATGTGAATGTGACGGCGCACACCGCGGCCACCGATGCCAATCCGTTGAGAACAGTGTTTTTGATCAAGTTTGACGACTCAGTGTTGACTAGGGAAACAACTAGGTTTAGCTAGCCGGCTACATAGGGCATATGTCTCTACGGTCGTGTGTAGTTCATATTTCAGTACATAAGATTTTTTTCTTTTTTCATAGAATTTTTCGTAGTGGTGGTTGTTTTCTAGCAACAAACGCCAAACAAGAGGTCGACATAGGGCGGTAGCATAATGGGGATAACGATCCGACAGGCGACTATCAATGACATCCAAGCGATGCAGAATGCAAACTTGCACAACTTGCCGGAGAACTACCAGTTAAAATACTACATGTACCATATTTTATCGTGGCCACAGGCTTCATTTGTCGCAACCACCTACGACGAAACCATCAACATAAACGATCCCGAGATAGACTTGCCCATTCCAGCCGATCCCAAGGGCGACACAGCGTATATAAACAGGGGCGAGAAGATCGTGGGGTACGTGTTGGGCAAAATGGAGGACGACCCAGAGGCAGCCGACAAGACACCCCATGGCCACATCACGTCGTTATCTGTGATGAGAACATACCGTCGAATGGGTATAGCTGAGAAGTTGATGAGACAGTCTTTGTACGCCATGTGCGAGCTGTTCAAAGCAGAGTACGTCTCCTTGCATGTGAGAAAGTCCAATAGGGCTGCGTTGCATTTATATAGAGATTCGTTGAACTTTGAGGTTCAGTCGATTGAAAAGTCATACTACCAGGATGGAGAGGATGCATATGCCATGAGATTGAATTTGAAGTTGGATGAGTTGTTGCCTTCCTTAGCGCAGAAAAGCGAAGAAACTGACGATTTATCTAAAGATTTATTAGAAGATTAAAAAATATACACATACTTAATAACACCTAGTATCTTTCCTTCATTCTACTGGCAACAGTACGCAAGTTACCGTAGACTTTACCAGGGGGAGACCCCAAAATCAAGGAGACAACAGCCTCACGAGCCATTCTTATGTGGGTGAACCCGCCCAAGATGTGGATCTTGGAGTCGGCCAAAACTATTCTTGTTCTGGTAGCATTCTCAATGGCAAACTTTGTCTTTCCGTCTTTCCCTGCAATTCTACCAATTGCTCTCGATAAATGGTCACCAGTTAATGTCTTGACATCCTTAATTTCAAAAGTCTCGATGTACAAGTCGTCCAATCTCAACAAGGCAATAGCGTCATCGACATCGAATCCCAAAGTGAACGCCTTGACGAAATCAGCGCCCTTCTGCAAAGCACCGACATCAGTAGTGTGTTTGTTTGTTCTCAACTCAACGGTTCTTGTTTTCAAGTTCATTCTGACTTGTAGTTTCAAGTGCTCGACCAAAGGAGGGTATATTTTAGTCCAGACATTCTTCAAAGGAGTCATTCTATGGGGTGGGACCGGCACTTTTCTGCTTTCTAATTTGACTTTCATGTTGGTTTTGGAAGCGGCGGCAAATTTAGGCTTACCGGATTCGTCTAACTGGAGCTGTGTGGATTCTGGCTGTTTCTGTGTGGATTCGTCTTCTTCATCTTGGTTGGTGGTTGGGACGGTGTTGGTGTCTATTAACATGTCTTCGTCATCTTCATCTGCATTTTGCTGTTGTATGTGGGAGGTGGGTGTTTGTTCTGTGGTTTCTTCTGGGGTGGTTCTCTTTAAAGCCGTAGGAGCTGCCATGGTGTCTGTCTTCTTGTAAGGCTGAAATATACTAGGGTATACAAAATTATAATCTCATCTCTCTGCTTATACGCAACAAAGAAGAAAAAAAATTTGATAGAGAAGGAGAAGGTCGTGCGATCATGCACAGATCACGGGACTTTTGTTGCTTGCATTTTTTTCCGATTTGGTCATACTAAAAGTGGGACAAACAGAGAGGTGGTGGTTGTGGGGGTAGTAACAAGTTGGGACGAAGTTGGGACGTCTTTGATAGGAGAGCATTGTAGTCGATACCCCGGATGTGTGTGTGTGTATACCCGGCTGGGAACGGAGGAATGCTTTCTGCTCGGCGTGGGTGGTTAGTTGCTGGCACCAACGCGCGCGAGCGCAAACTTCCGCACGCGTGGGCGCTCAGGGCGGAGGGTTCAGCGAAGGGCAATTATCCGGAGTGTAAGTCATGGTTGGTGTCCCAGGGTATCTAGGAGTTCCAATTGGTTCCACAGGTAATTCGGATGAAGATTGCTCTCAGCAAATACACCGAAAGTGCTTAGCTAATCTTGTGTGTGGGTGAGGTTTATAGCCGATGTGCACACACCAACCCCCAGTTTTTATTATTTCTTTTTTTCTCTGCCTTGTCGCAATAGAAAAATTTTTGTATAAAATTCTATTGGATCCTTTGCTTGCCCTTCTTATTACCCACTCTTGAAAAATTTTGTACCAACCACAAACCACAACAACTACACCCTCCCCACGTCTCTAATGATTAACCAGTCACTAGCAACAGTATCACCAACCATAACCAAGACACTCACACGCCATGCATTGCTCTCATCACCACACTTAGCTCCCATCTCATTATTATCCACACACAGACTAATATCCCGGAGACTACTCTTCAACCAATGCATACCACACCAGCAACACCTCATACTGCCCCGCTGCTTTTCAACATCCACCAGAGCATTACAACAACCAGAGCCACCTTCCAAAAAACGCAATGAACTAATACCACTAGTGACCAAGGCTACGTTGCTCTCGCAAGCAAACTCCAAATTGTCTCGGTTATTAGTGCACATCAAATGGCCGTTGCTCAGAAACACAAACACCACATCGAAATGGGATATGATGTCGGCATTCATCTCGTGGTTAGTCATGGGTAATATCTTGTGGGTCATCTTAGGAACTACCACCTTTGGCTTGGTATTGATGTACTCCTTGCACTATTTGGATAACCTCGTGGAGAAGTTTACAGACAAGAGCGCCAAGGACGATAACGACGAGTCTGACAAAAAGTCAAACAACGTCTTGGGATATTTGATCGGAAGTATTATCTCCTTTGGATTAGGGGTCAATTTGATTTTTGAGAAAGGCGCGACTTTGCCGGAGTTTAAAGACGGCAAGTTGAGATTCAAGAATTTGACGGTTGTCTCCAAAGAGAATAACGACAAGAATATCCAGTTCAAGGGTAAGGTGGAAGCCTTGGATATAACGTTGTCATTCAATAAATGGTACGAAGGGAACGGATTGATTTATGATTTGGAGTTGTTTGGGTTGAATGGCAAATTGTACAAACTGACGGCGCCACAGGAAACTACTAGATCAACCAAGAAATCTTACAGGTTGAACGAAAACATCCACTACCAGTTTGACTTGGATAATGATGTCGAAGAAATAACCACCACAGTCACCACTCCTGCTAACACCATACCAATAATTGATGACAATTACACTTTTGACCACGTCAAGATCTACGACTCATATTTGGAGATTTATGAAGACCAAGAAGCCGAGACGCCCATGAAGATCAACATTTTCAGCTGTGATTTGCCAAAGTTGAGAGGCGACAAGGTTGTCTTGGACTTCTTCAATGCTAATAACGCTAGTGGCGCTATTAACGATTCCATGTTTACTATCCACAAACGTCAGAACTTGGATCCAGAGAGCAGCCAGGATAAATTGATTAGATTCAAGTTGGACGCGATCGATTTAGGTGAAATTAACAAGTCGAATCCAAACCTGAAGTTCAACTGGATAATCAACGGGAAAGCTGAAATCACGGCTGACATAACGTTGCCAGAGAACCAACAGGATGATTTGAATGAATCAATCAGTGAGTTGATTGGCAAGGTCTACAACAACTTGTTCCACCCCAAGAGAGCTGATCACGCCGATGGTGACTCTTCTGAAGATTCACTTTTGAAAGACGCCATTGCTGCCATTTACCACACTTTCAGGAAACCAGACGAAGAGGAGGAGGGCAAACCCGCCGAAAACTCCTATGTCATGGTTAATGTCAAGATGAAATTGCATGACTTGAAAGCCACGTTGCCACAAGTCTTACCAGCTGCGAACGACGGTGTGCCATTCATTTCCTTGACTGATTTACGTTCGCTAATCAGTTTCATCAACACCGAAAACCAAAAACCCATCACGGTGAAATCAACCGTGATTGAGAAAATCACCGACTTGTCCAACATCCAACACTTGGGCCAGACTAAAATGTTTGATTACATTATAGGTGACGTCTATGAAGAGTTGTCGTATTTGGTCCGGGACGACGCAAGAAGAATCATCAATGAGAAATCCTGGAGTAACTCTGTGGCCACCCAATTGTTGATTCTTGGATTAAGTGCAATTGTCTAAAAAAAAAAATGCTGTATATACTACTAGATATAGATGATTATTTATTTATTTATTGAGTTTACGTCTTTTAATGATTGGGATTCCCTTTTCCGAGGATTGCTGCAAGTCTTGTAGGATTTCATGGTCCACCAGTTTAGCACCGATGCCTAGCGTTATTCCCTTCTGTCGATGACTCAATATCTCCTTGGGTTCCTCCTTGGGTGTGTCCTCTTCTTTCCATCCAAGACCTCGTAGGAATGCAGCTCCGAATTCTTCAACAGGGATGCGTTTACCTCCATCTTCGTCATCCTCGCCGTCCTCCGATTCAGCAAATGCGGGCTTTTTGATGAACGACCGTGACGCGGTCTCCGTCTTCTCAAACGTGGTGACTCCGTACTCCAACTTCTGTTCTTCTTTGTCATTGACTTCCTCGTCGTGTTTCTTATGTAGGATCTTCTTATTTCGTTGGGCTAGGCGGATGACTGGTTTATCGTTGCTGTCTTCGATCACGTCATCTTTCGAGTACGATGAGATAAGCTTCTTGGAGGTGTCGTATTTCTCTGGTTGTTTAACGAGTGGTTTCTTGGCCTTACCGCCTTTCTTCTTTAGACTGATCTTTATCCCGGACATGGTGGTGTGCTTGCTTGATTGGAGATGAGCAGTGTCAAATGTTTTGTGCCGAGTTTGTGGGTGCGTCGACGCGTATCCAGAACAAGTATTATTTTTTTTCTTTCTGGCATTATGATACATCACTCTAACATCCTTCGAACCAGCAGGACATGGAGATAGTTGGACTGGAAGATATACCGAAACGACAAGGCGAAGAAGAACAACTAGATGAAGAGGAGCGAGAAGAAGTGGAGACTCTCCCGAAGAACTCGCTCGTGAGTCTCTTATCTGGACCACAAACCAAGAAGAAATCACACACCACGTCGAGAGCCAGAATACGAATGGATGACAAGAAAGGAGAGGGTCTGGGAGATATAAAGACGATTAATGAAAATGAGAGAATAGCTGATTTGGAATCAAAAGTGTACAGACAGGGCAAACCAACCAGTTCAAAGGACATATTCAAAGCGTTCCAGAAACCTCCTCAACAGCTTCCATCTTCCCCACCACCAGAACTTACGAGAGAGGAAGACGTTGACGTGATATCGGAAGAATCAGACACAGCCAACACAACCATCGATATAGAATCCAGGATTTACAGCGGCAAGAAATCAACTTCTGTCAGGGACCTATTCACGAACTTCAAACCAAAACGACTCGTCACATTGAAACTTCCACCAGCTAAACTCCAGAAGTACTCCTCTTCAGAGATTCTGGAAGAAGACTCCGAGATGAGCGACACGGCAGCAATCGAATCGCGGATATATGCCAATGCAAAAAGCGTGAGCGTTCAGGATATGTTCAAGCAAGTCAAGTCTGGACAACCCAGTAAGTTTGTTCGACTTAAAGTCAGCCCAGAAGTGTTGCTGCAGTACAGCTCTGATATATCTGAAGATGGAGAAGTGGATGATGTGCATACGTCTGATATTGAACGGAGGATATACGAGTCGAAACCGAAATCCAGCGTGTTGAGTATTCTCAATCTGAAACAGCCAGAGAGCAAATCAAAGCGGGGGTCAGGAAGAAGCACCTCCAAAACCAGGGATACATTGTTTGTTACGCTACGGGTGGATTCAGGACACCTTGCAAGGATCAAACAGTACGACAATCCATTGGTGACTAGAGGAAGCAACGGCAACGGCAAGTCGAGCAAGTCGTTTTTTGCCAGTATGATGCAGGCGAGCAGGACTGCTAGCAAGTTGGAACATATCCAACACGAAAAAGAGATCAAGCCTCCTGATCCTTTGAAACGGTGTGAGTTTCACGTGTATGATAAGTCAGATGATGATAGACCGAGGAGGATCTCACTTGGTTCCCGGGAAAGACGTTTTGATGGTGTTGACGGTGTGTTTCAGATGTTCCCAGATGTGCTAGCTACTAAACCACAGAAGAAATACCGGTACGAAGTACAGTCAGTTACGAACCTTCGAGAGTACGCATTGTCCAAACTACCCAATCTTCACAAAGCACCGGCTTTGGAGTTTGCGTTCAGCAAGATCGGACAATCATCAGGCACAGAACTCTGGGTCGATTTCTACAAACCACAGCACGTCAATGATCTACTAATACACAAGCAGGTCAAGTCTCAGATATACAACTGGATCTCCAACGCATTTCGCAAGCTAGAATCTCAAGCCCCGTTGAAATACATGAAACAAAAGATCAAACAACGCAAACTACAGGAAGATTCATTCGTGGTGTATGACGACGAGACAGATAAAGAGATATTCTCGCCATTCTTAATCATTCAAGGCTCGTCCGGCTCGGGGAAATCCACTGCAGTGCACACCATCATGAATCAGCTCCACGGGTACGTGCACGAGATCAACACGAGCCAGAACCGTGGCCGCAAAGATATATACAACAACTTGAAGGAGCTATGCACCACACAGTCCGTCAAAGACACGTCTGAGTTTCATAATGGGTTGGTGTTGCTTGAAGACGTGAATGTGTTGTTTGAGCAAGACAAGACTTTTTGGGGTACCGTGCAGGAGATTGTCAACTTGAGTAAACGACCTATTGTGTTGACGTGCGAGGAGTTGTGGAACATCCCGAAGAGCATGATCGAGTTTGCAAGACACGATGAGTCTGTGGTATTCATGGACGATTTCGCCGTGTCGAGGAAGTTGGTGGTGGATTACTTATGGTTGTGCTGTTTGATACATTGGTGTGACTTGGACGAAAGCGTGTTGGGCGAGATCGTGGAAGAGACTTGGAATGGACATGCGTTTGATATTAGGCGGTGCTTGATGACGTGCCAGGCATTGTGCGAACCTCGAAGTGGTGGCATTACGAAGATAACAAAGAGTGAGCTGGTTGCGGCGAAAGAAGTCTGTGATTTGGCGGAGGCTGCGGCGATCCTTGATGTTGGATCATCAGCGGATGTGATCTCTTCATTATCCAAGACCCAGCTCAAACAGATAATCCAACCAAACGAGCTAGACGATATCTACTGGGTTGATGACCACTCGCCTTCCAGCCCACTCCCATACGAACTAAACATCGGAGACGTGTTGCAAGCACAGATCGACACTTTCCATCGAGACAACAGCACCCCACGGCCAAAATTCCACATGAACGATCTACGACACGAGACCAAGACGTTCCTTGGATCGCGGGCCAAATACTACCTGCACATCGCCATCAAGAAGACGCGTACTGGCGGCGGTTCCATGTCGATGTTGGACACTGTTGGTGTTGCTGACAGCTCATGCTTGAACCACGCAAACAACACGACGTTCTTGCTTGATGTGTTGCCCGTGGCGAGAGAATGGAGCAGGTACCTGAAGGCGATTGATCAGTTTGAAAGAGATAGTGTGGCGCAGGGCAAACCCAGTATCAAGCAGTTTTTGAAGTATCGTGACTTCCAGTATGAGTCTACATTAGAAGCAACTATAAACATGCAATGCAACTAGATCAACTTGGTTCTTGTTTTGATCATACCGCCGCCAAACGATCGGCCCGCTTTGTGTTTGAAATCCGTAGCTTGTAATCGCCTCCACGCTTCTTCGATATGATGTGGCAAGATCGGACTAGCCAACTCATCGGGCTTGTCAAATAAATACTTCCTTTTCTTTGGTTTCTCTTTGTTATTATCGTCTAGATTCTGTTTCTCTTTCTCTATCTGGTGCAACTTGTCCTCTGAGTTCTTAATATTCATTGCCTCTTCCGTCAAAGAGCACACTATTTCAAACGTCAAGAACCCCAAGATATCAATCACATCATCGTTCGGTCTCGTGTCACACAACTGCGTCATCTGCGCCCACTCCCTAAACCGCTTCGCTTTTCTAAACGTGAAACTTGCCTGTCGGCACTCACTCCAATGCACGTACTCCTCCCTGGTCATGTTTTTAGTTCTGTCATCAGCCATCTTCAACTTCTTCAACCGCTGAATAGACGCCGCCTTCTCTTCGTCGTCAATCTGCTCGTTCTCATCCTGCGTCTCCAAATGCTGCTCCGTGAACATAAACTGCAACTCCCACGGCAACCTAATCTTGGACTTCTTGTACCGTGACAACATCTTTGACGAGTCGTTCGCTGCCTGCGGAGCTCCTTGCCCTCCAGCAGCGCCATTGCCCACGCCCCCAGCAGCACCACCGGCAGCGCCCGCCGTGTCGTTCTCAATGAGCGATTCCGTGCCTCCACCTTCCTGGTCCTTGGCGTTCTTCCGCACGTCCTTCCACGACAAGTACGTACGCAATCTGTTCACCTTGGCTTTGTCGTGGCGGATCAAGAAGATCACGTCTTCGGGCGTGATGCTTCGACTGCCTCGGGAGTTGGCGGTACGGGTCGACTGCGTGAGGATCTCGATCACTTGACCCCGGACAATGTCCTCGATTAGCGATGTGGTTTCCACGGGAGGGTCGTTGGACTCCCCCGAGACAAACATCATTTGTTGGATCTCGATTCGATACTTGTACTTGTTCTCCGATGACATGGTCGGCTGGTGTTAGTTCTGCCTGTGAGCCCTAAAAGAATGAGCGGGTTGGAGTGTTTTTCTGGTCGGCAGTTGTTGATACTGTGCTATGTCGCGATCGGTGTCGTGTGCGACATTGTGAGTATAAAAAGTAGACTTCACAGATGAGACTCTGAAAAATTTTTCTTCGTCTTACTTCTTCTTTTTCTTTCAATTCATCAACAACCAAACCCAAGACAAGTATGTTTTACTGATTTACTAGTTTTCTGAGTTGTGTGGATTATTATGATGACTCCGAGTGCATTTGGCTCGAGACGTAATGTCGATGTGGAAAAACCCAAGCTACCTTTATTTTTTTGTCTGACAACCACCAAAACATCTTTGGAAAACTTTTCTGGGAATACGAGCTTATTACTAACAATGCATTATCGTAGAGTTGTGATATAGTTAATACATAATCTTTGTCGTTGAATAATTCAATTCTTGTAGAATCAAATCTATGAACAAACTTTTATTATGCCTATTAAGCTTCTACCCAAACAATTGAATACCGTTGTCTTCAGGTATGATATCGTCGTCCTCTTGTTCTTGTTCTTCTTCATCAACTTCATTCATGTTAACCTTCTGACCTAACAAAGAAGCAAAGAACTCATCTATCTGATCGTCATTCCATTTCCAGCCCCCTACAGAAGACTCGAAGTTGGCAATTGGTTCCTGAACATGGTACCTCAACTTTCTTCCCTTGGATGCCTTTGTATCCACGTTATTCTTCAATTTGTTGTTTGCCTTTTGGGCTGATCTAAGGTTTATTGTTACTCCCGTCGTTGGATCACTCGATTGCACTTTCTTATCCACCAAATCGTTCAATAACACACGGTAAAAGTCTTCGTCATCGAATATGTACTCGTTCTCTAAACCTTGTGTCTTTCTGCGCACCATGGTTTCTTCAGGGATATCATCATCGTGCTCTTCTTGGTTTTCTTCAGGCTGGTACTCCTCGGGGTTGTATCCTAGCGGAGTGACGTTTCTTCTGTTTAATTTAGTTCTCTTGATTAATCTGTCCATGTCGGACAAGTTGTTGCTGACCTGTTGCTCGAATGATTGGTTGATGGCCCTGAACTTGTTGGCATTCATGGCATTGCTTCCCGAGGAGTTAGACACTTTGGCGGACCATTTTGTCAAGATCAAGTTACGTTTGGTGTTCAACTTGGTATCAGCCTGGCTGGTGACTTCGGCGTACTTGTCAAATGTTCTCTTCTTTGGTGCCACAATGCCGTCGTCTTCATCGTCTCCGAGTTCGTTCCTAAGCTTGAACAACCCATCTAATAATTCAAACAATTCCGTCTTTGCCTTTCTGACTAACTTGTCGCTATCATCTGACTTGACTTCTTCGTAAGTGGTGGAGTTTATAGGCAACAAGTTGGCGCTATTGACAGATTTCTGAAACTTCAATCTGACATCGATAATCTTCTCAAACGTTTTATTTTGTTGCTGAATGGCGTACCCTTTCAATGCATCATTGGTGGCAGACTGTGATAACCTGTTGACGATATGTGATCTTTCTTTGGACATTAACTGCTTTAATAATTGTCTCTTATGCAATGATGATTCTTCTTCCTCGTCCTCTGATTCACTCTCCTCTCCTTCTTCTCCTGTGTCACTCACATCGGAAACTTCTTCGTCGTCACCATTAGGGATATCCTCTTCCTCGGATTCTTCTTCTTCCTCCTCTTCGGACTCTCCCTCCTCTTCAGATCCATCCTCGTACAAGTCATTCCTGCTGACGACATCACCCACGTACTTTTCACCTAGATTCACGCCACCATTATTCTGTCTCAATTTGGACTTTGATGCCTCGACATAATGCTCCTTTCTCAACTCATCGTCCTCCTCCTCATCGTGCTCCACGTCCGAAGCCTCGCTGTGGTCAAAGATGTGATCTCCATTTGCCCGACCCAAATCATGGTCTTCTATGTCGTAATCTGTTTTGGGAGTATACAAGCTCGATATCTGATCTGCTAATGATTTCTTGGCCATGGTAGTATACGCTGTGGTAGTGGTGGTTGTAAAAAGGAGTTGTCACACCAAAGCGATGCTCATCTAGAACTTGTTGGAGATGGTTTTTTTCTTAACCATGAGACACTACCTTCGAGTTGTCAATGTCGTGGGGGAATCTCGGTTGTACGACATTATTCTATTTTTAGGGACATTTTGTGCGTGTGTGCACTATCGGCCCTGAGCAACAAAAAACACAACAACCACGACGACGACGACGCCCTGAGTGAGCTACTGGTGGTGGGTGGGTTGCTTGGCGCAGTAAAAGCAAAAAATAAAAACAAAACAAATACAATATTCCCAACATCCATCCCCTTTGCTTTCTCTTCGTTATTATTATCCTATTAACCAACTAGTATTATATCATCAACACACCAACTGTTTCTTGCAATTACAGATCATAAAAGATTGCAAGATACACCACCACCAGTTAAACTACTAAACTTTCTCCCCCCCCCCCCCCCCCATCTACACTTTCCCACTCGTCCCGCTGGTACACAGGAGAGACACACTCGCTTCATCCCACATATTCACATCCCGCTATGAACTTTTATAAACTAATAGTCTTTATTGCATCCTACTTAGCATTTGCATCGGCATTAGCAGACCAAGATGATGGCAACAACCCAAAGCCAACCACCACCTCGGCCACCTACGTCTGGATCACCACCACCGTCGGTGGACAACTAGCCACCATTTCTGTCCCATACTCCCAAAGCTTTATCCAAACCTACAGTACCGCCAACATGGATGGCGTTCAGAGCGGAAGTGCTGGCTTGGGTTCCATCAGTGGCAGTCTCAGTAGCTACAGAAGCTACAGCCAAACTACAGTTTCCAATCCCAACGATGCCCCTGGTCAAAACAACTTTGACACGTTCTACACCGGTGTCCTTGGTGGATTTGTGGTTATGTTGGGTTTGCTCTAAACACTGACAGTTCTTCTAGTTCAAGCTTGGTTTCAATTCATTAGAAAATCACATATACATTAAAAAAAACATAAAAAAAAACACACACAGGAAACATAACATGGATATTATATATACGTATTGTTGTGTACTTGTATAAGTTGAGTTTTTAGTTCCTGATTTATTCTATTTTTTATTCAGTTTGGTTTATTATACAGTTTGTACATAATCTTGCAGTTCCACCCGCCATACTGGTCCATACTCGAAAGCAAGATTGCCATTTTCCGTCAGTCGTGTGCCGAGGACCAGAAAATTTTTCGTTAACAGTCTACTGATTGTCTAACAAAAAAAAAACTTCTCCCATCAGCGTTTGAGCCAGACTTCTGTTATTCCCATCTACCCAGAGAAGCAACACGCGCAATAAGGTATGTTGTATCAGCACATCATTATGCTCCGTCTCAGGCAAATTTACTAACTTGGCCCCCTCCCTCCCAGTCATGTCTGAAGAATTAGCTCAAAAAACTGAAGAATTGTCCTTGGATTCCAAAACCGTCTTTGATTCAAAGGAAGAATTCAACGCTAAGCATCCTTTGAACAGCAGATGGACCTTATGGTACACCAAGCCACAGACCAACAAGAGCGAAAACTGGCACGATTTGTTGAAACCTGTCATAACCTTCTCCTCCGTTGAAGAATTCTGGGGCATCTACAACTCCATTCCTCAGGCAAACCAATTACCTTTGAAATCAGACTACCATTTGTTCAAAGAAGGCATCAGACCAGAATGGGAAGACGAAGCCAACGCCAAGGGCGGTAAATGGCAATTTTCTTTTACTAAAAAACTGGAAGTCAACCCAATCATAAATGACTTGTGGTTGAGAGGTTTGTTGGCCGTTATTGGAGAAACCATCGAGGACGACGAGAACGAAGTCAATGGTATTGTTTTGAACATCAGGAAGCAAGCTTACAGAGTCGGTATCTGGACTAAAGATTGCGATGAATCGAAGTTGAAGACCGTCGGTGAGAGATTGAAGAAGGTCTTGCAATTGAAGGATGAACAAAAGGTGGAATTCATGTCCCACGATGCTTCCAACACCAGAGGTGCTGAACCACAAATTGTCTTGTAATTTTAAAGTATGTTTTGAAACGTCCCCCTACTCCTGCCCCCTCCATGCCACAATACATCTATCTATAAAGAAATAAACGAAGTGTATATTATCTAGTTAGTCTAACTAATTGTGTCTTTCTAAAACCCAACTGGGTTGACCTTGTTCTTGATAAACGAGTGTATCTTGTCCCAATATGTCTCCTGCATAACCGTGTCATTATGAGCCGAGTTCTCGAAATCAAGCTTCTCTTTGCTCTTGCTGGGCATCAATTCGTAAATCTTGTCCATGTGCTGTGGTGGGACAATTTCATCTTGTCGTGCAGACAACATCAAGACGGGTATATTAGGCGATATCAATGGCACCAAACTTTCCAGATCCCATGTCTGGTGCACAAACATCGTGATGTACTTCAACAACGGGAACACATGTGGCACTGTTTTCCTAATTGACAAGAACGTATTCTCCAAGATCAATGCATGAATGGATGCCGATTTCGTAGCGGCTATATAAATGGCCACAGCTCCACCTAACGACCTTCCGTACAAGATCAACGACGACTGTTGGAACTGGCTGTCTTCTTTCGTCAAGTACTCCATGACACGGTCCGCGTCCAATTTCAACCCCGTTTCACTGGGTGCACCCGTGGACTTCCCGTAGCCTCGGTAGCTATAGATAAACACATTGTAGCCAAAGTTCTTGTAGAATATAGACACTATCGGCAAAGCATGGCCAATGTTGCCGGCGTTAGGGGATAATATCAACACGGTCTTGTTCGAATAGGATGCGCTCAGTGCGTCTTGTTTCAACAGGTAGCATTGTAACGTCTCACCGTCTTCCGTCTTCAAGTGCACGAGTTCGTATGGCATGTCGTATTCGTCTGGTGTGGCACAGTGGCCGTGCCCGTCATTTAGCGAGGCTGGGTAAATTAAGCTGTTTTGGTAAGTGTAGAGCCCAACAAGAACCAACACCGCTATGGATGCTCCTATCTGAGCACACACTTTGGCAAGTTTGTAAAGTGAACGAAACATGGCGAAGGGTCTTACCGGGGGGAGGAGTGGGTTGGTTATCAGTGGTGAGCTTGTTGCGAGATTTCCCTGCGTTTCTTTTCTACATTTTTTCTGGCTCCATTTTTGTATTCCGTAAGGCGACCTATCACCAATCATCTCAACCAACCAGGGCAACCAAGGGCCATGTCGCTGACCAATGGCCATACCAATTTCGCCAAGTTTGCCTTCAACATCTACGGCACCTTAAGCAGCAACAACAGCAGTACCCCACAGTCGCATGAAATCACACCATCCCCATCATCGTCACAAAGTTCATCATCCCGTTCGCGGCGTGCCAGACCAGCTTATCGAGCATCGACCACGGGCAACAGGCTAACGTATCAATGCGACAAGGAAACCATGTCGTTGTCGCAGTTGAACTATCCGCTACAGGTGGGCGGGTGTGGCACGGAATTGCACAGTATTGTCATTGGCGGGAAAAACTACCTTCGACTCCTATGCATTTCGGAAAGTCAACAACGCATAATCGATGATATCAACTTATTGGAGAGCAAGTCGATATACAACTCGCGAGTGACAAGTAAACTCATCAACGTGAACACGATAAAGACGTATGAGAGCACCATTGCAACGGGGTTGTCGAATGGAGTGGTATCGATATACAAGATCTCCCCAAATGGACAGGGAAAGATAACGGGCAAGTTTTCCGACCATAAACGAACGATCAATTCATTGGATTTCGTGGACTCTGAGAATCAGTTGATCTCGGGGTCGCAAGACGGTACCATCAAGTTGTGGGATTTACGAAGTTCTTCATCGAAACCCAAAATCACAATCCAGGCAAACTTGCACTCGGATCCAATTAGAGCGTGTCAGTATTCGCCGCATTCGGTGGTGAGGAACAAGATGTGTGTTTTGTCAGTGCATGACTCGGGGGCGTTGTGCAAGTTTGATCTAAGAAGTACCGGCGGCGGGGGCAATATTTACAGCCCGGAGAAGAAATGGAACTTGCATACCGGGCCAGCTTTGTCGTTGCACATCCATCCTGAGAGAGAGTATGTGGTGACTGGTGGGCGAGACCAAAGGATTTCGGTGTTTAATTTTGGCGAAGGACAATCCACTAGATCGACGCCGGAAAATACGATAAATACATTCGGACCCGTGCTCAAAGTACGATGGGGGTCGTACCCTAACGTGGACGAGCCGAGAGATGAATTTGAAGAGACTCAAGGAACGCACTCAAAGAACAATCCGTTGTTCAACTACGATATTGCGTGTCTGTACTTGAACGATGACCCAACTGTGGCTGTGTACAACTTGAGCAGGAAGTACGTGCCGAAGCAGGTCATACATTCCAAGAAACCAATCCAAAATTTCATCTGGGCAAGAAACAGCCATAACGATAGGAATATCTGGACATTGACCAAATCAAACACCTTTTATTCCCATAATTTAGATCAAGTGGATGAATATGATGTGAGTAGACCTCTCGATGATTTGAATAACGTTGCTATAGCGTGGGATAACAATAACAACTTCTCAATGGTGAATCAAGACAAGTTTGAATTTGAATTGGATGAGAATGAATCGAATGATAGACCGGAGGGAAGTTCTGAAGTTGAAGGTAATGGGCACAGCCATGCTGAAGGTGACGAACATTACTACAATTCCTTGACTACATCGCCTGTTGAAAAGGCAGCATTGACAAGATCTTATACGCACAACCCCATGCTGCAGGTTCAACTACCTACTAAATCACCACTTCCAGTGACACGAAGTGCTACAGGGTTGTTAAATCATGACATGCTGTTATCCAGTGTGTCGTCCAGACCCAAGCTAACTCGCAACATGTCGCAAACAACTCAGGAGTCCTCAATATCTCACGGGACGTCATACCCAGTACCACAATCTGCTGCTTCGCATGGCACACTGTTTTTGAAACGTAGCAGCAACAACATGAAGCCGCCAAGAACGTTTGCTTACGTTATTCCGGTTACGTTGCCAATCCCTTCTAATGATGAGTTTATCTTCAAGAAGTTGTCGAGTGAGTACTTGGTGAAACTCCCTGATGGGTTCACGTTGATTGATGTGTGTTTGCTCAACGCTGGTAACGCTGCTAGTGTGAACAGTAATCGAACGTGTCAAGTGTGGAGATTGTTAGCGGTGAGTTTGCAGGAACATTTCGAATCACAAATGGCGCCTATAACAGTTGAAGAGTTGGAGAAGCAGCAGAATGAGCAAAAAGAGCAACATCGGCAGCAGCAAGAAGTGTCAAATGTAGCTATCGAAAGTGGAACCGATAGTGTTCCTGGCAAATCTGTGCTGTCGGTGTTGGGTAACTTTGTCGAATCCTACAGAACCAATTCAAGTTTTGGAACAAACACTCACTTAAGCAAGCCTGCGAAGCTGACTAAACTGAGAACGAGCTCCGGTGGTAATCTCATGGATAAGATCAATTTGGCAAGCAGAACAAACAGTTTTTCGACAACCAGTTTCAAACTTAAAGAAAGACGTCAAGAAAAGGAGGAGGAACAGGAACAGGAAGACGCCAAAAATGAGAAACATCTTGAGGTTGAAGAGACCAACAACGATGAACAAAGCATTCATTCGAACAGTGAACCAATTAAGATCAAACCTAGACCAGGTAAAGTCGAGGACTTGGATGATGAGAATCTCAATATTGCTAATTCAATGGGCTTGAGATCGAGTCCTACGTCAGTTGGAATCTCGCTTCCTTCAAGCCATACGTTTTCAAGTTCCATTGCGTCGTCGCCACAACCAATCAGAGGACAAATCTTACCAAAGCAGCAACTTGCCACATCACGAGAATCACCAGTTCATAACTGGCTAGACCAAAAGAAGAATGAATTGTTTAGCGGTAGGCATGTCGTGCCGGCTATTTCTGGGTTATCTTTAGCGTTAAAGACTACCAACAACGGCGACGAAAAGTTGCTTACTCGGGCATGGAAGTTCAAGAGCTTGTTGAGGAAGGCATTGGATTATGCGGTTCTCCAAGGTGATGTGATTTTCTGTGCTACTGCGGCAATATTGTTCTACGAGTTTGCTGTTGACACTATCAGCGAGTATGAGTATTTGGAATGGGTGAGTATGTACATTGACATCCTACAGAAGAAGAGGTTGTTTGTTACTGCCATCAACATCATCAATTCAACCAGCCCAGACATCAAATCAAAACTACAGAAAATCTACTCCGTCGACCTCGACCTCAGGTTCTACTGCTCTAATTGCGAAACGCTATTGGTCAATGAAAAGTCGCAGCTTCTGCAAAAGGGCGAGTCTGGGTACTGGTACTGTGACGAATGCAACAAGGTACAACTGACCTGTGTTTATTGTAACGAGCCTTGCAAAGGACTTGCGGTTGTGGTTGGGTTGAAATGCGGCCACCAGGGTCATTTTGGATGCTTGAAAGAATGGTTCATCCAGGGAGAAAATACTGAATGTCCAGGAGGTTGTGATTATCATATAATTTAGGTTGTTTCTATATCATTACTATGTCACCTATTTCAATGTACTTTTTCACTAGACTATACTTTACCACATAAACACCGTCTTTCACCAACTCTAAATCAATCTCCGTGTTGCCATCTCTGTCTAATATGATCGGTCTCTCCAGCACACACTTGATAAACACTGGCTGGTCGATATCTGGCGCCACGACCATTGACTCGGCGCCTCGCGTGTCGTCCAAGAACGTCAACTCCTGTGGCATCTTCTTCAAGAAGCAATTATTGTACAACTGGCTCAAGATCAGAAAATACCTCAGCAAGTACGCCTTCTCCTGCTTGCTCAACAATCCTTCTTCTTCGTCCGCTCCACCATTCCCGTTACTCTCATTTATATAGAATATAGTAAACTTGCTCAATTTGGTGATACGAGCCCGGATATACATCCGGACAATGAAGTTCAACCTCTCAAGATCCGTCTCGATAATCATGAGCAGCAACTTGAAGTCGCTGGACACCATGGCGCCGTTGCCTGCGTGCATGTCGCCGTATTCGTGGGACTCAAGGAGGTATTGCTGCTGTGAGGACATCGCGCTGAGCACCGACGACATGAGGGAGTGCTGGTATGGGAGGAGCTCGGGGGACATGCGCTCGTTGATCATGCTGGTGAGGAGTTCTTGGTATAGGTTGGATGTGTGGGATGGAGAAGTGCGAGATGTGGTGGTGATAGTCTGTGCTGTTCGAGACGACTCCTCGAAGTCTCTTAAGATATCATCGATATCCATGGTGGTTGTTAGATGGGTAGGTTGTAAAAGAAGTTGGTCATGTTGATCTCTAAGAAAAAAAAAAAAGAAGATTGTTGTATACGCGTTTTGACCTGAAACGCAGCGGGACCACGATTCAGACAACCAGTGCTGTTTCCATCCAACCACCAGTCGAACATGTCGATATCAAGCACAGACCGACAGCAATTGCTAGAACAGAAACGACAAAGATTACAGGAACTCAAGCAGAAAAGATTACAACAACTGCAGGCGTCGTCACCGCTGCCAACTAAAGAAACAACGCATAGCTTTTTCGAACCACGGATCAAGAAAAGCGTTGATGTTTCTACTCAAACACAGTCAGATGTGTCTGTCATAGAGACGCCTAAGGTTATAGTTGAAAAAGAGGTTAGTCGATACGATAAAGCTGTGCAGACTGCAGATCTAGTCACTCAGGAAGTGGTTGAAGCGCCCGAGCCGGAACAAAGTGTGAAGTTTGTTGATAAGCAAGAGATTTCAGAGACCGAGTTGAACAAAGCATTGGCAAAGTCGATCAAGTTGATTAACAAGCTACATGTTACAAACACCGTTGTTTTGGAGAACGGCAAGCTGGCGCATATCAACGGCGATGCTACTTCCGGGATTGAAAAGTGGACTACTTTTGACGCCAAACAAGGGATTGTGTCCATTGACAGTCGGTCTGATTCGTTAGCTGTTGCATTCACCAATGATGCTACGATATATAATGCATCGACAACCAACATCTTCCCCGAGCACTACCTAAATTCGTTATCCCAGATCGAAGTATTAAAATTTGACAAATTCAATGACGGTCGAATTATCGGCGGATTGAAGAGCGGTGGGATTTGTATATGGGAGTTAAATGATGCCACGATCTCGTTGATGCCCGTTTTGGCAACCCCATTGTACACTTCGGTCATGGACAACAAGTCCGTCACGTTGCATTTGAGCAAGATTGTTTTCTTGACCCAGTTGTTGATTGACGGGAACGTCTGCATTGTTTCCATCTCCCAGGATGGAGTACTTAATATCTGGTCAACCAATTTACTAGCTGAGCCAAAGGCAAGCTTTAAAGTATTTGCTAATAGAGAAAGCAACATTGATGGATTGCAGATCACAGGGGCTGTGTATATCGGATCTGACGAGGTCGTCGGAACAAGTTTCATATCGGATGTCATAATCAGTGGTAACGACGGGAAACTATACAACGCTACGGGTGAGTTGATCCATGAAGACCAAAGCATATCGATGATGCACAGCTTGGCAAAAAGTGGAAACTATGTGGTCACCAGTCATTCCGACTGGACCATTAAGTTATGGACCACGGACCAGATCGAACTGTTTAGAGACATACCGGTTCCTTACATCGTAGAAGACATAGTGTTGCGTCCGGGCAAGTCTGCATCGTTGCAGTTTGCAACCGTTGGCCACTCCAACCTAACTAACGGCAAACTGGTTGTCGATATATGGGATCTCAAGAGGAAGTTGTACTCTTCGATAGCAACCGTCATGGAGACTGATGACGAGATCACAAGCATTGCATTTAATGACCTTGGAGATAAACTTGTGGTCATAGCTAAGAACAGCATTATCATTTACAAAGTCGACGACTCTTCGAAAGAATCCAAAACAAGCGATTTTGATAAAGGAATATAGTAATACAAAAAGCCGTCTATATAAATTGACTAAATAATCTGTCTCTTGATCTGATTGTCATATCACCAGCAATGCCAGTGGCTTGTGGCTCCTGCTCTAAAGAAATACAATCGTTTGTGGCTAGCACCAACAACTCAAAGAAACACTTGGAGGCTTCCTTCTTGGTATTGATATAGTCTTTGTTTCTGTTCACGACTCCCAAGGGCAATTGATCAAAGGAGTCCTCGTGGATCCTGGAGTCTGTTTCAACTAATTTGCCAAACCCAACGGTGTTTGACGTCTTGAACAAGTCAACTAACTCCTTTCCAATCTGCTCTGTGGCTTTGGCGGTGTTACTTGGTGAGTTTTCATCGTCGCTGAGATCTTCAGCAATCGGTATTTCGCCCATGCTAAGTTGATCGTCGTCCTGCGAAGCGTCGTTAAAGTCAGGCAAGTCTAATTCAAAGTCCATGGAATGGTTGTCAAAACCTTGATCAAACTCGAAATCATTCTGTTGGTTTTCCTGCTCTTGCTCTTCCTGGAGAGCCAACTCGGCGCATCTGAATTGCAACTCGGCGTCCATGTTCCAAAGCTTTCTTCTCTTGGTGGCAACAGGTAAGGATAACTCTTCGATGAGTTTAAGCTTCTCAGCATCTGACAAACGAACTGTGATGAAGCGTGCTGCTTGTCCTTGTAAAAGTCTCTCCTGGTTGTCTCTCAATTTCTGGACTGGCAACCCTTCCATGGCGTCTTCGGAATCAACCACAAGCCGTCTGTTGTTTGTTATAATCTGACCGTCTTCTGTTATTCTTGTTCTCTTTTGTCTAGCTCTGCGTGGTTGCATTTGTGGTGGCTCCTCTTCTTGTGGCTGTTGCTGTTCTGGTTGTTCAACATGAGTGTCTTCCTCCCCCTCGTTCAAGGAATCAATTGGTTGTCCGAAATCTATGTCAAAAATATTCCCCATTGTCCTTTCTTTGCCAATATCCGATATGACAGACATTTCTCTGTCGTCAACTCCAGGAGCAGCATCACGACCAACCTCAATGGAATCGTCATCCATGTTCAAGTCGAAATCCAACTCGAAATCGTCAGTTGGTCCAGGCGTAATCGCGTCATCTTCGTATCTTGGGAACTCCAACGATTGGTCAAAGTCTGAATCGTGCTGGTGTGACAATTGAGAAGCTGCACCTTGACTGAAAATGCCACTCAAACTAGCTTGTTGAGAATCGCCGTACAAGTTGCTCAAATCAAGATCCTCTTGCTGTAATAAATTGGCAGACGTGACTTGATCCTTTAATATGATGTTGTTCAAGTTTTGCAAGATTGTTTGTTGTGGTGGTAAGTTGACTTGGTTGGAGATGTTGTCTGAACCCAAATTGACACCGCTGGATAATTTGAAAGACGCCTTTAACTTGTACAAGATATCGTTCACGTCGTCGAGCAAGTACTTGGTTTTTCTGGAATAGATACGGACAATACCCAATAACAACTGTCCTGATAATCGAAGCGTTATATCATTGGAACTGTCTGATAATTCTTGGGAGACTGACACGTCGGTGATTATGGGATTGTGGGCAATATACTCTGTTGATTTGACGATGTTTGTATTCATCAATTGGTGTTTTGATAATTTCTTCTCGTAGTTGGCTGCTAGCCAGACGTGTCCTAACGGGCCATCTCTTGAGATAATTGAATCTGGGATCATGGTTGGCGTGTGGTGATGGTAAACGAATGAATGTTGAGAAGAAAGAACTGGTGAAGCAAGAAAAGATTGTTGGTGTAGAAAGAAGAAGAAGAAAAAAAAAACAGTGGTTATACTGCTGGTGGTGATGATGGCTCGAAGACGCGAACTTTTTCGTTTTCTCGCTTGGCCACGGCGCGTCGATCTGTTTGTGTTTTCTCCCTTCCACGAACTTTTGTGTGCGCAAGTTTCAGCTCACCGCGTTTCCACGAAGGAACTCACCACGGGACATCAAGGGTAGGTATAGACAAATGGTAGTATGAACCATCCAGAACGATGGCTTGGGGAGACAGCAGTGGCCTCAGGGTGTTTCAGAAGTTGTTTGTACTTTTCTAGATGATTAGGCGATATTTCTATCACATCCCATTTTTTGTTATGAAATTATTGCAAATATTTCCTAAAAATTCACATCAACTAATGACTGGTGATCTTTCAAAACTTGACAAACACCCCACCACACATATTTATACGTAGACCTTACGTTCTCTGGTGTTAGAAGGGAGTGTTGGCTTGTGGCTGGAGAGGCAATGAATCTACTTGACTTGCCGCTTGAAATACTCTTGAAAATAGTCAAGTATTACCAACAAGAGAGTCACGAACAACACGCAAAGATCATCGGTCAGCTCCATGTATTTCTCAAAGACTGGTGTTACTATCAATCGAAGACCCCAAGAGAGTTGGGGAAGGAGAGGATCTTGAGTTACAAGGAGATGTGCGAGTCGCGAGACGGCCACGACCACGAGGACGTTGGTTTATTGAGCACGGAGATTGATCACGTGGAGTATTTCGTCCAGTTGAACGAAACGGGATACACGGTGTACTACCCTGACTTGCTACTAGCCAAGAACAAGATTTGTCTACTCATGCAGGGCAACCAGTTTTTGCTGAGTATCCGAAAGAGAAGACCGTATTTTGTCAAGGATATCCGGTGCCTTGGGTGCAAGACAAGTCTCAGTATTTTCCAGTTTGGCAAGCTCTGGGCTATCCCCGAAGGGTTGATCAAGCTAAAGATTCATAGCATTTCATGTACGGATCACATCAACTTGACGAATGCCCAAGGGTTGCGAGAGTTGAGGTTGTCGTTTGCCGAGTCGTACAACATGTTTCCAACATGGATTGCTGGTGGTTTGCCCTGTCTTAAACGCTTGACGATATCGTTTAAAGCACATGAATTGAGACACCAGAGCTGGTCTTCGATGATGTATCGGGTGCCCAATATTAGTTACTTGGAGGTCGGGTGTGCCAATCTAAAGTTTTACAACATAATGAGATGCTTGGGCGGGAAGGCGGTGCATTCCATCAAGTTCAGTATGCAACTACAACATTATACTGTCCAAGAACTCCATAGGACGTTGAAGAAAGCCGTGAAACCAGACGGTTCTTATGTACTTGATTTAGTTTAATGAAGGACTACGGTATTGTAAATCTTTTGGAGGGGAGTTGTGGTGGTAGGGAATTTCATGATCACTTTTTAAATTTTGTATTCTTTTTTTTTCGCTCATTCTTTGCTGGTATCATCCGACTGAAACAAAAACAACAGCCGAACCTCCATTGAATCATTGCCGTAGCCCCCTCATCCACAAACCATGTCAGCCAACCTACAGACAAGACTAGATGCTTCATTGAACGAGATATTGAAGACTTCGGGATATATATTTGAGATAATCAACAACAACAAGAAACAGAGCAATTTGATAACAGGGCCTAACAACCAGCTAATCCAGCCTTTTGTTATCCAACAACTCAATAACCAAATAAGCCGGTTCGATGAGATATTAGACGAGACAGTGTCGAAGTTCAACGACGCCAAGTGGTGTGTGGCTACGATGGTGGAGAACAAGCAGAAGCAGGAGGAATTGAAGTTGAAAGAAGAGATGGAGAGACAAGAGAGAGAGGCCGAGGCCAAGCGGTTGAAAGAAGAGATGGAAGCAAAGAGAAAGGCAGAGGAGGAAGCTGCTGCTGCTGCCGCCGCCGCTGCAGCCAAAGAAAAGGCCGAACGTGAAGCCAGATTGAAAAAGGAGCAAGAAGAGAAGGAGGAAAAGTTGAGACAGCAGAAGATCAAAGAAGAAGAGGACGCCAAGAAGAAGAAGGAGCAGGAGGAGGCCGAGGCCGCAAGATTGAAACAAGAGCAACAACAGAAAGAGTTGCAACAGCAAGACTTCGATAACTTTGATGAGTTTATCGGGTTTGATATCAACGATATGCCCAATGATAACGATGGTCTAGGTAACGGGAAGTTGGACGACGATTTGCTTGCGGACATCAACTACGACGACTTGAATTTGGACGTGCCTATGGATGACGATCCAACAAGCAACAACAACAAAGACAATAATGGCAGCTCGAGTAATAACAACCAGAGTGGTAACGACAAGCTACTGAACAACAAAGACTTGAACAACGACATGGATCTAGATATGAATAACCTTTTGGGCAACGACGAGCTGATATTAGATGGATTGAACATGAGTCTATTAGATGGCGGGTTGGAAGAAGAGGCCAACGCCGCCAACAACAACCAGTTGAATGATGAGTTTGATGTGGACAACTTTTTGAACCAGTTTGGCAACTGATTCAGAGCCTGTGCGGCATGTATTACTTAAATAGGCAGTCGACGCTGAGCCAATAAAATTTGAGCAATGCTCGCATTTTGTACTGCACAGTACACCGACCGGGTTTTTTTTTTCTTCTTGGTTTGGCCAGTACATTTTCTCTTTCATCGACTAACAAAACTGGAAAATCTCCTTAGACTCTTACACCCACATCCATTCCCCCCAACCATGTTTAGACAAGCCTTCCGTCAAGTTGCTAAACAATCGTCCACCGTTGTCAAGAGAACTTACGCCACTGAGGCTGCTGCCCCAGCTTCAGACGCATTGAAGTTGTCCTTGGCCTTGCCATACCAGACTTTGTACAACGACTCTGAAGTCCAACAAGTCAACTTGCCATCTGTCAATGGTGACTTGGGTATCTTGGCCAACCACATCCCAATTGTTGAACAATTGAGACCAGGTTTGTTGGAGATCATTTCTAAGAACGGTGATTCCGAGCAATATTTCGTCAGTGGTGGATTTGCCATGGTTCAGCCAGGAAACAAGTTGACTATCTCCGCCATTGAAGCTTTCAAGCCAGACCAAATTGATCTTTCTGCCGTCAAGAACTTGATTGCTGATGCTCAGAAGAGAGCTGAGTCCAGCGACGAAAAGGTTGCTGCCGAAGCCACCATTGAATTAGAAGTCTTAGACGCTTTACAACACGTTGCTAAATAAGTGGACTGAAGTGGAAACAGAGATTCATGTTATTTAAGGCATTCGTGGGTTTTGTCAATCTTGAGAGTTTCAACGGGACTACGGTTTCTTTTAGATTAGTTCTTCAAGAGTGGCAATTCAACCCCAAAACACAACACAAAGAAAATCATTCCAAATATATATAAATATTCAGAAAGTACGACCAACATGTGAGAAGCAAAGTGTAGAAGGGGGTAAAGTGTTTCTAGAAATTGCCTGATGTGATCACGCCAGGAGTTTATCCCTGATCTCTGCATATCCCTTGCTGTGTATCTCCAAATTCGAACTGCTTCGAGAGAGACCGTGAGAGCGGAGGAAGGAGCTTCTCCAGATGGTTCACTAAGTCCAGTTGACTGCTTGGGAGGTCGGGGAGATGTAGTCTACAAAGCAGGATGGGTTTTGACCTTCCCCGTGGCATTGTGTGAAATATTAACGGAAAAAAACAAAGAAAGAGTTTCGGAGGAATTGTACACCAGATCGACCTTCCTTCGCCTGCGTAACGGCACTTTTTTCCTTGTCTTTTGCCTGCCATATGGTGATTCCCCTTTGTGTGCCGTTCCACCCCTCCACTTCCTCCACACTCCAATCTGAAAAATGTATAAATAGAGCCCACGAATCCCTCCGCTCTTCCCCTGGGGATCTTCAGATTGCTCTCAGATTCTTCCGTCATACCACACACACCACTCCACCAACATGACCCCAAACCCATCCTTAGTCCTTAACAAAGTCGACGACATCTCCTTCGAAGAATACGAAGCTCCTAAACTCGAGTCCCCAAGAGACGTCATTGTCGAAGTCAAGAAGACCGGTATCTGTGGTTCCGACATTCACTACTACGCCCACGGTTCCATTGGTCCTTTCATCTTAAGAAAGCCAATGGTCTTGGGCCACGAGTCCGCCGGTGTCGTTTCTGCTGTCGGCAGTGAAGTCACCAACTTGAAAGTTGGCGACCGCGTCGCTATCGAACCAGGTGTGCCTTCCAGATTCAGCGATGAGACTAAATCCGGCCACTACCACTTGTGCCCACACATGTCCTTTGCTGCTACCCCACCAGTCAGCCCAGAGAAAGAAAACCCGCAAGGTACCTTGTGTAAGTACTACAGAGTCCCATGCGACTTTTTGTTCAAGTTGCCAGACCACGTTTCCTTGGAATTGGGTGCTATGGTCGAGCCATTGACCGTCGGTGTGCACGGGTGTAAGTTGGCTGATTTGAAGTTCGGTGAAGACGTTGTTGTTTTCGGTGCTGGTCCAGTTGGTTTGTTGACCGCTGCCGTTGCCAGAACCATTGGTGCCAAGAGAGTCATGGTTGTTGATATCTTTGACAACAAGTTGAAGATGGCCAGAGACATGGGCGCTGCTACCCACACTTTCAACTCCAAGACCGAAGGTGACTACGAGGCATTGATCAAGAAGTTTGACGGTGTCCAGCCAGCCGTTGTTTTGGAATGCAGTGGTGCTCAGCCATGTATTTACATGGGTGTCAAGATCTTGAAGGCTGGTGGAAGATTTGTGCAAATTGGTAACGCTGGTGGTGATGTCAACTTCCCAATTGCCGACTTTTCCACCAGAGAATTGTCCTTGTACGGTTCTTTCAGATACGGTTATGGCGACTACCAGACTTCTATTGATATTTTGGACAGAAACTACGCCAACGGCAAGGACAAGGCGCCAATTAACTTTGAATTGTTGATCACACACAGATTCAAGTTCAAAGATGCCATCAAGGCTTATGACTTGGTTAGAGCAGGTAACGGTGCCGTCAAATGTTTGATTGATGGTCCAGAATAGATGTATAGGTGTGCATAGTACGAATAAAAAGAGATTTGATTTTGCATAGATTGTATTGGGTGAGCTACCAAGTATAGGTCGTGCGCGTTCCCATTCCTTTTTGACTTCCCAATCAACAAGGTGAAATTTTTTTTTCCTTCTTTCTTTGGTGCTATCCAACCACATTAACCACCAACCAATGGCTAGTCAACTCACATCCAAGGAAGCCTTCGCTAAGCTTCCCCAGGCCCTTCACAACTTCTTTATCAAATTCCCACCAAGACCATTTGCACAATATGCCACTGGACCTTCTAAAACCACGGATCCATTGAAGAACCCATTCTTCCCAAACAAGAACCCCGAGACTGGCAGATGGCAAGAACCCAAATACTCGCGTAGAAGATCGGCTGATTTGTTCAAGATGGCTAAGAAGTTTGGCATACATGACTTGTTGCCACCTACTCCTAGAAAATTCCACGAAGACAAGTACTACAACAAGAACTGGGTTGATAGCATGGTCTACCCAGTTGATGAAGTCAAGCTTGCTGCGTACGAGGCCAAGAAGAAGGCTAGAGAGGAAGCTATTGCCAATATGGACCAAATAATCTCGGAGGTTAGACCTAATTACAAGAAGTTGTTGGAAAAGAGAAAGAAACGTGCAAGGACATGGTTCTAGGTTGGCTTGGTTTCTTACATTTCTATTGAGATTTTAATAATACATGTACATAGTACTATTAGAATGGTCTTCCACGACCCCTTCCACGACCACCTCTTCTGCCTCTGAACCCACCTCTGCCCCGTCCATTGGATTCTGGTTTGGCGCCTGGACCCGCACCTTTGCCCTTTATCTTGGTCTCTGATTTGGCCAACACACTCTCTATATTCAATTCATCTGGTAGTATGATTTGCCTGACTTGATTGCCTCTTATATTAATGAACTCTAATAATATTGGATCCTGCAAAGGCTGCTGTAATTTGACATTCTTGAGGTTGAGGTTCATCAGGGGGTTGCACGATAACATGGTGCCGCTTATTATGTTGCCATTTTTTAGTTCCACCGTGACAGGCTGGTTTGTGGAATTGGGTATGTTCATAAGAAATCGGACTAACTTCATGGCTATGGATGCTGTGGTTGTGGATGTGGATGTGGATGTTGTTGATCAGATGAGTTCCATTTGGAGATTTTTTTTCCCAATGACTCAAGAGCATACCGTTTTTCTTTGTCTCGTCGACGGAATTTCAACCAATACCTTTCTTTCCTGTCGCCCCCCTGCTTCCACCACCCTTTCTCCCATCAACAAACCCTTCTACACATCTCCCTGTTCTTCATGGCTAACACAATTGTTGATAATATCCAGCGGATCCCACCCGTGACCAGGTTTTTCACTCTCGCTTCCGTCATCGCGTGTATTGGAATCGCCGTCAATAACATATTCCCACAATTATTCTGCAATTATTTCACCTTGGTCCAGGACTACAAGACCATTCAGCATGCCATCAAATACGAAAGCTACACCGAGATAGCCTTGACAATACTTTTTGTGGTGATAAACTTCTATAAATTCGCCACGCTGATGCTTATCCCTTTTGCGATCATGACAGACCAAAGGTACAATGCTTTACTTGATATTTACTTCTTTTATACCTTTTCAAACCACTTGGAGACGCACGGAGGCAAGTTTAATGGAAACTTCCCCGACTACTTGTGGTATGCCATCATTTGTGGCACTTTGGTCAACGTTTTGTCGATTTTCTACAACGCTTTGATTGACCCTATAACGGTGTTCCCCTATGACTGTTTGCTCGCATGTGTGACCTACACCTGGTCCAGATCAAACAAGAATGCGACAATCAACTTGATTGGCATTGTGCCTATGAAGGCATACTACTTGCCATTGGGGAACTTGTTGATCAAGTTGATCATCCGTGGACCGTCGGGGGCGGTGGACACGGTTATTGGGATTGCTGCGGGCTACTTTTATCTTTGCATGCAGCTGAACACCATGCCGTTCTACAACTTGTTGAGTGGTGCATATGGCCAAGTCTCACGGAGAGTGAGAAACGAGGATACAAGAAGAGTAGGAATCCTGACGTCTGTCGCCTCTCAAAACCGTTTTGGCGGTAACCAGGCAGAGTTTATAGAAGATTCCATTTACGACAAGGGGTATTTGAAGGCACCAACGAAATTGTACCAGTTGTTAGGGTACCCCTTGAACACTTCGGTCCGTACCACGGCGTTTACCACGACAACAGGAGACAGTGCTGGTCGTCCGGGCAGAAGAACACCATTCCAGTCGCAGTCCTCCGGAGGAACCACCACTGCTAGCGCTACTTCGACTGGTACGAAGAGAGAGGATTCTGCCAGCGGTAGCAGCACAGGGTACTCGTGGTTTAGCGGCAACAACAGTGCGTTCAAAGGCAAGGGCCACCGTTTGGGAAGTTGATGTGTGGCTATGTCATTATTGAAAGGTTTCCAAGCAGATACATAGAAGTCGAATGAAAGTTTTTAGTGTAATGTAATTTTCTTGACCTTATTGTTCAGTTGGCTCGGCTCACGTGCACGTCGTCATCATTTTCTCCTCACAACAACAACATCCAATTTTTTCTCTTTCTGTGGGTGCGTTTGTGGCCCCTATTACTTGTAGGTTAAATTACAAACTAAGTTACTGGGTTACCTTTTACTTATCCTTCTTTTCCTTCTTCTTCTTCTTCTTGAACCAAAACGGGTCTTCGTTTCCTTATAGAGTCAGCCAATTGAAGATGTCCAACACTCCCATACAGGGCACTTCCTCCTCATCTTCTAGACCCAACTTACACGGCGTCACGTCCAACCCAGGACTTGTACCTGGAGTAGCAGCAGCACAACAACAACAAGACGACTTTTCCCGCAGTTCCAGCAGAACCAACTTGCTGACGCCAACACCAGGGGTGGCAGGGGCAACAGGAGCATCCACGCCAGGAGCCAAGCGCAACAGATCGTCTTCCAGATTGAGACGAGCATCAAGACCGAACTTGAAACGATACGGTTCTATCAGTTCCGCACATCCTCCTAATTTGATATACTCCGTCGATGACGACATAAACGAAGACAACAACGATGCCGACGACAGCGAAGCACCAACTGAGAGATCCAGCAAGATTAAGAACGATAGAGACTACTTGGAGGGATACAATGACGCATTGAAGGCGTTGTACAACCGCAAGGGCAAATCACCATCCGGCTATTTCCACGACTCCACGGGTAGCGGGGCGACCCCGGTTAGATCCCCGGAAGAGTTGGCCACCATTGAGTCCAAGATTGCCAAAGACTTGCTAGACGCCGAGGAGCAGATTAAGATCTTGGAGGGTGCAGACCCAAGGGGCCCACGAGGAGGGTCCACTCCTAACACCACTGCATTTGACGATGAGCAAAGTGGTGGTGGTGCAGGTGGAGATTACGATGGTGCAGACGGCGAGGATGGTGGGGAAGACGGTGATAGTGATGGCGATGGCGACGACAACCACTCCATCAACTCTGCATCCACTGTCGAGTCGTTGAACTTGAAAGAGAGACAGAAAGCTATTAACTCCACGCATCCTTTCGGTATCAAGATCTGGAAACCATCGTTGTATAAAAAGAAGAGATCTGTTGCTGCCAGAGCCGAAGAGGATATTCATGATTTCGAGCCGCGCAAGCCAACAGGACGAATCTTTTGGGGAGTCAAGTTGACCAATCTCATATGGTGCTTGACCGCTGGGTTGTTTATCTACATCGTTTGCCTCCTTGGTGCTTTGTTCGTTTTTATCTTTTCCGGATTCGCCATTGAAAGAAAACTGAGGCCATATGTTCTTGCCCTTTTGAAGTTGGGCCACTATTGGCTCTTCCCATTCGGTAAGTTTGTGCTTTTGAACAAGGACCAGAACTATTTGGACGAGGATCAGTTAGAAGGAAGAACAATCAACGAGTTCCACCAGTGGCGATTGCAAGAAGAGGGTAGATTGTTTTTCGCTCCTCCAAGAAGATACACGTCCAATTCGGAAGCCACTAAGCCATTATTGAAGGACCACAGAGGACGTCCATTGAGAGATGCATACTCACTGTTAGACAACGGGATACAAGAAGTGGATGAAAACGACCAGGAGAACGACCAGGATACCAACGACTTTAAGGTTCGTTTCTTTGGAAGAGGAGACTGGAGTTTCGGTAGATTTGCATTTTATGTTTACTTCTACGGTATTTTACAGCCAATTTCTTATTTTGTTGGGTTATTGTGTTGGTTGATTGTGTTTACTATTCCGATGGCAAAGATTACTGGAACCATGAACTACCATTTGAGACGTCACCCATTGGCTTTGGATTACGAGCCAGAGAAGGACTACTACAAGCGTGCTGAGCGTACATCCACTCAAAGAAAGAAGAACCAGTCTATTTTGTTGTGTACCTACAGATGTTGCGGTTTCCATTACTACAAGTACACCATCGACGGTACCAACATTTTTTTCATCAACTTGTTATCCGTGGTTATATTTGTCATTTTAGATTATTATTCCTTGAAAGAGGGGTTGCACTGGGAGTCCTGGTTGACGGACTCTACTTTCATTTTCTGCTTGTGTTTGTTTTCGATCATCCCATTGGCATACTTTATTGGTCAAGCCGTTGCCTCTATTTCTGCGCAGTCGTCCATGGGTGTTGGTGCCGTGATCAATGCCTTTTTCTCAACTATTGTGGAAATTTTCTTGTACTGTGTCGCTCTCAACCAAAGCAAGGGCAAGTTGGTTGAAGGTTCCATGATTGGGTCGATTTTGGGTGCCGTGTTGTTATTGCCCGGGTTGTCGATGTGTGGTGGTGCTGTCAAGAGAAAGACGCAGAGATACAATCCAAGATCGGCCGGTGTTTCCTCAACGATGTTGCTGTATGCCATGGTGATTATGTTTGCGCCTTCGATATTCTACCAAATTTATGGTAACTACGAGATGAAATGTGGCAGATGTAACGCCATGTCAAGTGCCGAAGAATGCTGCAGAATGACCCAGTCTTTCCAGATTGATTCACTTTATATCAAAGTTCTTAAACCATTTTCATTGATTGTGGCTATCGCCTTGTTTGCTGCTTATGCATGTGGGTCCTACTTTACTTTGAGAACCCACGCCTCGATGATCTGGGCAAGCACCGCGACCCACGATTCCAAACACGACGATTACTTCAGGTCTCCCAGTGTTGTTAGTATGGCCACTCCGTTGCAAACTCCAAGAATTGCCGCCTCCACCCCCAAACTCAGCACTTTGCCTCCTTCAGCAACCTTGAAGCCAACGGAAACAACGCCACAACAACCAAAGAAAAAAGAAGTCAAAGAGGAGGAAGACGAGGACCAAGCAGGCGGACACGATGCTCCTAACTGGTCAAGAAACAAGTCTACGGTTATCTTGTTGGTTGCCACTTTGTTGTATGCCATCATTGCCGAAATTTTGGTGGACAATGTCGATTCAATTCTTGAAGATTTCCCAATCAACCCTAAATTCCTTGGTCTTACTGTCTTTGCCTTAGTTCCAAACACCACCGAGTTCTTGAACGCTATTTCGTTTGCCATTGGTGGCAATGTCGCCTTGTCTATGGAGATTGGTAGTGCTTATGCGTTGCAAGTTGTGTTGATCCAGATCCCATGTTTGGTAATCTATTCCATGTACGAACACTACGACAGTGTCGATCAGATTTTCGCCTTGGTGTTCCCACGTTGGGACATTATTGCTACGTTGATTTCAATTTACTTGTTCACTTACATCTATGCCGAGGGCAAGTCCAACTACTTCAAGGGGGTGATCTTGACCTTGATTTACGTAGTCGTGTTGTGTGGATTCTGGTTCAACGATATAATTGAAGGTTTATAAGCTTTGTTTTATTTATAATAATTTATTTCGATTCTATGTAAACTCTGCCTTCGTAAGGCTTCAACACACCATCCTTTGGCTCTTGAGTCGAGATCAACAACTTTCCTGCGTCGTGAGAAAACTCAATTTCGTTAGTTGTAAAATTCAAGACAACAAATGCCTTTCTGTTGCCACTGGTTTTGACAAACTTGAACAATTTGGAGTCTTCAAGGTCCAAGATCTCAAACCCTCCATAGACAAACAAATCTTTGTATTCCTTTCTGATCTTGATCATCTTCTTCCAGAAATGCAACAACGAGTTTTCATCCTCGATCTCGCTGGCCACATTGATTTCGTCATAATTCTCGTTGGTTCTCATCCATGGCTTGCTATCAGAAAACCCAGCAAACTCCTGGTCGGTCCATTGGACTGGCGTTCTGGCGTTGTCACGAGCAAGCAAGTTAATTCTGCCCAACAAGTCGTCCAATTCTTCTTGTGTTGCGGTCTTCTTGAACTGATTGTAGTAGTTGATCGAGTTGATATCGAGATAGTCTTCGATCTTCCACGTCTTTGGAACATTAACCATTCCGATCTCTTGGCCCTGGTAGATGAACTCAGTACCAGTGAGACAGCACTGCAACATAGCGAGGGTCTTCCCGGACTCGAGTCTGAGCTTGGGGGTGGCGTCATTACCGAAACGACTGATTGATCTTGGCTGATCGTGGTTCTCCAAAAACACAGTCGACCAGGCGTCAGTGCCTTCGATGAACTCGCCTTGTGATTTGATGGCTTTCTTGAAATCGACCAAGTCAAACCCGTTGTATCTGAACCTGTCTCTTGGATCAGACCCAACTTCAACAACGTCAAACAAAAACATCATGTTCATCTCCTTGGCTTGAGCACTGACGTACTGTAAGGATTGGTCTCTGGTGGAGTGACCGACCTCCCCAACAGTCATTGTATCGTACGGCTCCATGATCTCAGCAATCTCCTTGTGGAACTCGTGGATTCTAGGACCGTGCTGGTGGTAAATATTACATGGCTGCCATTCAACATCAGGGAACACGACAGGGGCGTCTTTGAAATCTTGGTGTTTGGAGTACATACCAGCAGTATCGATTCTGAAACCATCAACTCCCCTATCCAACCAGAACTTGACCGCGGATTTGTAGATTGCTTCTCTACATTCCTTGTTTTCCCAGTTCAAGTCAGGTTGGGATTCAGCAAACAAGTGCAAGTAGTATTCATCAGTCGTCTCGTCATACTTCCAGGCGGACCCAGAAAAATAGGACCCCCAGTTGTTTGGTGGGTGTCTGTTACCCTCGGCGTCGAACTTTGGTGGTTTCCAAATGTACCAGTCTCTCTTTGGGCTGTCCTTGGAAGATCTCGATTCTTTAAACCACTCGTGCTGATCAGAAGTGTGATTGATCACCAAGTCCAAGATCAACTTCATGCCACGTTTATGGCACCCATCAATCAAGTTCTGCATGTCGTCCAAAGTACCATACTTGTGGTAGATCTCCTCGTAGTTGGAGATATCATACCCCATGTCGTCCTGAGGCGAGTCATACATTGGACTCAACCAAACAACAGTAGTGCCCAAGTCCTTCAAGTAGTCCAATGTGGAAATGATCCCTGGGATATCACCAACACCATCGCTGTTGGAGTCTTTGTAAGATGCGGGCCAGATTTGGTAAACAACGGCTTCTTTCCACCACTTAGGTTCTATAGTCATGATTGTGGGATGAAACGAAAAAGAGCATGGACGGGAGGCAGTCGTTTCAGGGGGTATTTATAGTTTCTTCATTTGCTGGTTGGCATCCGTACTCCACCTCCCCACATAATTGCTATTGGTTGGGGGATAAATTTTCCGAGCATTAATCCGGGCTCGCCACAAAACCTGCCATGTTCTCCCCCAAACCTTAAATAATAAACGCGAAAGGTGGAAGTGCTTGGCGATGCTCAACCAATGGGTGGTTCACCATGGCAAGGAGTGGGGTGCGGGGGGGGGGATCCCTACAGAATATATCCTCGCTACGTGTCTTCTTCATAGCCATGTATTTCATGGTGGGTAAACGATCGTGTATGTTTTTGTTGCCAGATCTTATCGTATAGCTGCAAAAAGAGCACAATCGTATCTGTGCGCCCTCAATTACTAATCGTGCAATCTTATTAGATTTGTATACTCTCTATAAACTACCTTGTTCGTGCAAAACCTTTTCCCAATTTGGTGAAGCCCGTGGCAACTTCTTCTGCAATTCGACTTCCTTCATGCTCAAGTAGATGGTGCTCAACAAAATACCCAACGCAAACGCCTGGGCTAAGACACGAGCTTGCACGAGTTTCTGGGTTTTGGTCAAGAGCAAATCTCTGTTGATGATTCTCCAGGAAGCGTACAAGCAACCAGCCCAGGCACCCACAACCCCCTCGTACTTGTGTTGATTCAACTTGTAGATGATCTTCTCTGAGACCGACAATTCTTCGAGGTGTTCCTTCTTGTAGCGTTTCTCGTTGGACAAGTGGTCAGCTCTGTAGCGGGAATCGAAGAACCTAGCGGAGCCTCTGAGAGAAGCAAAAGCAGCGCAACCAATCACCGGCATACCAACCATACAAGCCTTTATGGTCCAATTGAACGAGTTGTACTTGACGGGTTGCTTAAACTTCATGTACAGAACCAAACCAAGACCAACGACAGTACCGACTATGCAACCTTTGTAGCATTGCTTGAAGATGTGTTGTTTGTGTTCGAGTGCTTCTTGTTCTGAAATGAGCTTCATGATGAGTGATGGAAAGAAGAAAATGAAGAAACTTCACGGGTGATTTTACCCACTATTTATAGTGTTTGCTGGGAGTAGGGATAAACGACAATCACACTACGGTTCATTCCCATTTGCAACCAATACTCTTCCAATCGTACGAGTTCCATCAGTTGACTCAGTAGTCGTGGTTGCATCCCCTGAACACAAAAACAAAAAGGGAAACTCTAGATTTGTAATTCAGGAGTATCCAAGTATCACCTGTCACCCTTCGGAGTTGCAAAGACGTAGTTGGCGTATCGGCTTCGTTACGAGACAAGTCACGTGACATATTCCGGAGGGCTTAGCTTTTCTGTGAGTTCCCAGATTTCCCATTTCGCAGTGACCAACTTTTTCTGTTTGGCTCATGCGAAAAAGAAGAAAAAATGACGAACCGAACCAACGACTGTCCAAGGTCTTATCACGGCAACGGCCACAACTAGAAGAACCACCACCACCATCCAACCAGCCATCAATGTCATTCAAGGGAATCAAGAAGGGGATTCTCAGAACCCCGCAGACGATTCGTCAGAAATTCAACATGGGAGAAATCACCCAGGATGCCGTGTACCAGGATGCCGAGAGACGTTTCAAGGAAATCGAAGTTGAAACTAAGAAATTGAGCGACGAGTCCAAAAAGTACTTCACCTCCGTCAATGGGATGTTGGATAACCAGCTCGAGTTTGCCAAAGCCGTTGCCGAAATTTACAAGCCAATCAGTGGGAGATTGTCCGACCCCAACGCCACTGTTCAAGAGGACAACCCGGATGGTATCACTGCGTCCGAGCAGTACCAAGAGGTGGTCAATGAACTCAAGGCTACGTTGAAGCCAGACCTTGAATTGATTGAGAAGCGTATAGTTGAGCCGGCGCAGGAGCTTCTTAAGGTGATCCAGAATATCCGGAAGATGGCCACCAAGAGAGACCACAAGCAGTTGGATTTGGACCGTTACAAGAGGAATTACAACAAGTACGAGAACAAGGCCGAAAGAACAGTCAAGGAAGAAGAAAAGTTGTACTCTGCGCAGGCGGAGATGGAAGTGGCCGAGGAAGAGTACAACTACTACAACGACTTGCTTAAAACCGAGCTTCCTATTCTTTTCGAGATGCAGACTCAATTCATCAAGCCATTGTTTGAAAGTTTGTACTTTATGCAATTGTCCATTTTCTACACCCTTTATTCGAGATTTGAGGAGCTCAAGATTCCTTATTTCGACATGACTTCCGACATCCTCGAGGCTTACAACCTCAAGAAGGGTAACATTGAGGAGCAGACCGACGCTCTTGGAATCACCCACTTCAAAGTTGGCCACGCCAAGTCCAAGTTAGAGGCTACGAGGAGACGTCACGCTGCCATGAGCTCTCCACCACCTTCAACAGCCACCACTTCAACCGAGCTCCCAGCGTACACTCAAGGTGGTTACACCCAACCGGTTGGCGACACCAAGTCTCAGTACCAGCCACCGGGCACACCAGTTAGCTACGGGTCTTCCACCGCTACTCCCCCTGCATATGGTGTTCCAGCTGCTGCTGCCGCTGCTGCTCCGGCGGCACAGACTTGTACTGCATTGTATGATTACACTGCGCAGGCTCAAGGCGATTTGAGTTTCCCAGCCGGGGCAGTGATTGAGATTGTGGAGAGAACTGCGGACGCCAATGGCTGGTGGACCGGGAAATACAACGGCCAAGTTGGAGTTTTCCCAGGTAACTACGTCCAATTGTAAGTAAGATTTCGTTAATATATTCAGTATTTTTTTGGTATTGTAGTTTCTGGGCTCGTCGCCACTCTAAATACAAAACCTAGTATATTACATTATATAAAAGCTATGAACTTCTAACAGGATCAAAGTACGGGTGTGCCATGGCCTCCTTGGCAGTCAATCTTTCTTGGTGATCGTATCTCAACAACTTGTCAAGCAAATCCAAAGCCTCCTCAGAAACCAAGTGCTGGTTTTGCGGCGTGACGAACCGGGAGAAGGGACGCTTGTTATAGTATCCCAAGTCCTCGTACTCTTCGCCGAGGGTTATCTGGTACTTCTCTATGTAGGCACCGAACGCATCGCTGCCCAAAACTCTAACAATCTGCACCAACTGGTCCGTGTTTGACTTGCCGTGGAAAAACGGTTCCTTCTGGAACACCATGGAGGCTAGCATGCACCCGAACGACCACAAATCTAAGGAATAATCGTACCACCTGAAATCAACCAACAACTCTGGACCTTTGAAATAGCGCGAGGCGACACGGACATTGTAGTCTGCGCCAGCATGGTAGTACTCTGCGAGCCCCCAATCTATCAACCTCAACAACTTCTTGTTGTGGTCAATCATGACATTGTGTGGCTTGACATCTCGATGCATTATACCTTGGCTGTGAGCAAAGTCCAAAGCAAGGAGCAACTGGTACATGTAGAAACGGATATCGTTGTCGGAGAACGTTGGGTATAAGCTGCGGAAGTCAACGTTTTGCACCCACTCAAACAGCAATGCCGGTGTTTTCAGCTGGGGTTCCCTCACCACGTCCAAGAGCGACACGATGTTGGGGCCGTTGACCAAGTTCTTCAAAATGGAAATCTCCCTCTTGATCTTCTTGCGCTTGACGGGCTTCAATACCTTGATGACCACTTTTTCGCCCTTGGCCAAGTCAAGCCCCAAAAACACCTCCGAGTACTTCCCGCGCCCGAGCTTCTTGATGATCTCGTAATTCTCCTGCGCGTTCCATTTAATGTTGATGTCGTCGTAGTCCCAGTACTCCTGCGGCTTCGATGCAAGCACGTCGGAGTACACGCGTGAGACGGATGGCACGGCGGTGTGCCGGTGGGATGAGGAGGCTGACATGTCTGTGTTGCTATAGCTAAAGAAATTGATATGTGGGAGCGAGGAGCGATAGGAAATTAGCAAGGATAGGATGGAAACGGGTATGACTAAGGCAAATAACAATGCGACACGAATAAGTAGTTTAATCTTTGGCGGTGGGTGTGTTTAAAGGCAATCTCTCGTGTGTGTGTGGGGCTGTAGCCTGTGGTTGCTGAGAGGGGCGATAATAAAATAGGTTGGTGGGTTGTTTACACAGGGGAAAATTTTTCTGTTGATGTTTGTATTACAAAAAAAAGCTGTACAGACTTACACGACTAACTAGTTTATATGGTCATATCACTAAACGCCAGGTTGAGTTTCCTGGCGGCCTTGCCCTTGGAGACAGAGCTGGCTGCCTTCTGCAACTTCTTCTTTTCTTCGTCCTTCTTGGCCAACTTCCTGCCACCGCTTTCCAACTCGTAGTTGTCCAAAAACTCATCCAACATACCTTCCAAATCGTGACGCTCTTCCTTCATGTTGAACGGCTTGTGGGTCTCTTCTTGCTCGTCGTTCTCAAACTTTTTATTTAGCTGCTCGTACCTGTCATCGAGTAGCGTCAATCCTTCAGTTCTGAACAATGCCGACGAGGACATCGAGAACGACGAGGTGTCGGTCATAGCACCTTTCTTCTTTCTCATTTTGGTTTTGGACATCTTCTTGCCCGCTATACTAGGAAGATCGGGCACATCATCCTCTTCGTCTTCAAACTCGTCGTCCGAATCCCACTCATTGGCCCTATTTTTGGTTTCCTTTTTGAACTTCATGAAATCTCGTTGCCAGTCTTGGTTCACGGTGCCTGGCTCGACAGCCTCGCTGGGGTCGCCCAGTTCATATTTGTCGTTATACTCATCCTCGTAGTTGTCCAAATCCCACTCGTCGTACTCTTCGGCTCCAGACCCATAGTAAAAATCATCCTCATCTTCGACTTCTCCCGACTTCAACAACGTATTAAACACATCTTCGTCTGCTTGCTCGTCTTCTTCACCAATGTACGCCTCGTCTTCCAATGCTTCCAACACTTCTCTCAACCTAGGGTCCATGTTCGGATTGAATCCCTGCAACTCATCGGGGATACTCTGGTTCAAGTCTCTTGCAACTTTCCTGGTCTGTTCAGATGGCAACTGGTCTCTGATCAAGTCTTCTATGGTTTGTTTCTTTTCTGGTTCCTGCTGCTTTGCGCCAACAAATACCGCTTCGGAGTGGCCCATGGGCTTTAAATGCTGCATGTAGTCGTATTTGGAATCGTCGTACGTGATACCATACTGTGCCGCCAACCCTTCATTGTCTCTGATGTCTTCATTGGCGAGTTTGGCTTGCAAATCGCTTGTGGTGAACACCTTCTTTCTTGGTTCTTGTTTCTTTGCTTGCGGCACTAATACATGCTCCGATGCTTCGTCGTCAAAGAACTTGGCATCGTCGTGTGCTCTATGAACAACGTTGAATGTAGTGGCGTTCTTCTTGTCAAACCTTCTACCCATGATTGCTGTGAGATGAGATGGTTAGCGAGGGAGATCGCCTAAGAATTTTTTTTTTGTCGCCCCTTCTTGGGTCGCAATTTTTCAATGTCGCAAAACGCATGTCTATTGTATTTATCTATGCACTATCATGAATTCTATGTGAATGCTCTACAATCTTGGTCCAGTCACTTAAACATATACTGGTGCACTGGGTAATGGCAAGGAACATCACGCCAATGATTAAACCAATCCACAACCCATTCATTTCCATGCCCAAGTGGAAGGCAAGCATGTACCCCAACGGTATGGCGAGGAAGTAATACGAAATAATATTCAAGATGGATCCAATTCTTTGTCTGCCTTGTCCTCTCAACACACCTGTACCCACCACATTCAAAGAGTCGGAAATTTGGTTGATCCCGGCCAAGAAAAGCAATGTCGACGATATGGCCAAAACTTTTTCGTCCTTGGTGAAGAATCTGCCCAAAACGTCTCTTGCAAAGTACATCAAAAGGAAGCTCAAGACGCCAATGGTACCGCCAATGATGACTGTAAGCCCGTTGACAACTTTGGCACCAGCAATGTTTTCGTCTCCAATCAAATGGCCCATTCTGGTGCTTATAGCCACGGCAAAGGCAAAGGGAACTTGGAAACACAACGTGGCCACGTTGGAAACAATCGATTGAGCAGCTAAAGCTTCAGTACCAAACCTCGAAGCAAAGATGGTCAAGATCTCAAATGCCAAAAAGTCGGAAATAACCATGACAACACCGGGGATAGCCAACGAGAGCATTGGAGTCCAGTTGCTGGCTGCCTTCTCCAACTCCATTCCGCCCCAGCACTCCATTCCTTCAATGAAAATCACGTACAACAACATCAAAAGTGAAATGATCCAGTACGTGATGACAATGGCCAATGGGATACCAACGTAGCCGATACCGGTGCTCTCATTCCAGACCAACCACCAGTTCAACACTATATTGACTGGAAGGGTAACCAACAAGATGTAGGTGCTGGCTTGGAAAATGTGCTGTGCTTGCAAGAATCTCTTTCCACTTTCAAAAAAGATCAACCCAGGAACCCCCAAGATGTGCACTCTCAAGAAGAGCTGAGCCATGTTAGCCAATTCTTCGTCTGGGACCAACAATCCCAAAATTGGCCCAGAGAGCCACCACAAGGCGGTTAGTGGAATCATGACTATCAACATGATCAATGATCCTCTTTGGAAGTACACCCCGACCATAGTCTTGTGACCTGACCCATATGCCTGCGAACAAAATGTATCCAAACTGGTAGCCATACCTTGGAAAATAGCCAACCCGGTGATGTTAAACGTGCAAATGGCCAATGAGCATGCAGCCAATTCTTTAGCTCCTAGTTGACCTGCTGAGTACACGGACGTGATGGAGAACACATACTGTAGGAGAAAGGCAAGCACCAAGGGTAATGTGGAAATGGTGAGGTGCTTCAACTCCAGCACGGTAGTGATTTCTTCGTCTTTGGCGTCGTCGTTGATGATGGCGTCATATTGCTCGACGGGTGTGACTAATAAAGTCTCTTCGGTGTTCATTCTTGATTGTTAAAGCCTATTCTGGGGGACCAAGTTGAAGATATGGGATGAGATAATGTGCCCTATTTATATTGCAGACATGGAGCGGAATTACCATGCTTTATGCAAGGGAAAATTTTTCTTCAAGAAATAGCGGGTGCGATAAGAACACGCTTTGGGAAATGCGGACTTGCGCGCGCACGGAATGAGCGCATCTCAAAGGAAGATGTACAAGCCGTTGGTGGTGGAGAAACACCTGGTGCCAGCCACCTGCACGTCGGGCGAAACTGGTATCTCCAAAGCGTCTCCAGAAGCGAATCTGTATCCCTGCAAGCGCGTCGTGATGATAACGGACGATTTCTGTGACGAATAAGTCACTTCAAAGTCGTTGGAGTGTATCCTGTGATCGAGATCAACCACCACGGCTAGATTGAACCGGGGATCATAAACTTTGGAGAACAGGGCGCTGTATGCAAGTTGCTTATCTTCGGGATTATCTTTCCTGGGCATTTCAGGGGCTGGATCTGATATCTCTTGTATTAGAGTTTTACTGGGAGCTGGTCGGCCGCTGATATTCATCAAATCCGGCAACTCTGCACTCTCTTCATTATCACTTTCAAGCTCTTGTAGCAACCCTAAAGTTTCATTCTTCTGCAACTCCTCCAACCTATTTCTCAACCCGGCCCCGCTCAATTCGTCTTTCGTGATTTCTGTTTCCGAGAGCTCCCCCTTGGATAACATTTTGGGCAATGAGTACTCCCTCTCCAATGTCAAGGAATACAACAACTCCACCGACTCGATGCACCACTCGATTAGAATCGACCTTAGGTCTTTGCTCACTTGACACCACTGGAAACACTTCGAGTTGATACAACAATCATACACCAAGGCAGGGAACCCTTTCTTGTCTTTGTTCGTCTTCTCTTGAGAGACAATTATCGGTATCTCCCATTTGTTCTCGATGATCAAGGGAAATACCGCCTCTGGCTCAAAATCGACATCTGGACGTGGCACTTCTGGTGCATGGCACACATTGATGAAGACCTTGGTGGAGATCCGCGACAAATCCTTGCTTTCTAGTATCTTTGTCTTGACCACAAACCCTGGCTTGGGATGCAAAGTGACTTTTTCTTGTTGTTCTATGATGGACATCACGATGGAGGATGATTCATAGTCACCTTGGGATAGCGGTGAATCACTGAAATTTTTGCTCGCCCACGGTATTTTGTTGGGTTGCGGCCTGCGAGATTTCCAGAAAGATTTCAAGTTTATTCACTTTTTCCACCAAGCAGCAGCCCACAGTGATACTTCCCAGACGATTAGCAATGAATGTGTTAGTATACTCTGGTCCAGGAACGACTGCCGATGGCGTCAAGTACTGTTTAGACTCCCTCCGCCTCCATTTGGCTTCTTACTACGCCGTTCTCCCTGTTAGCGAAACTGTCTTGCTTAATGAGCCATGGCAAAGAAAGACATCCTTGTTGGTTATACCCGGAGGCGCGGATTTGCCATACTGCAAGACACTCAACGGCAATGGAAACCAGTTGATTACAAAGTATGTGAAACAAGGTGGGAAATTCTTGGGTATCTGCGCCGGTGGGTACTATGCCAGTGCAAGGTGTGAATTTGAAGTGGGAGACCCAAAAATGGAGGTTTCTGGACCAAGAGAGTTGGCGTTTTTCCCAGGTACCGCCAAGGGAGCTGCATTCCAAGGGTTTGTTTATGAGCTGCACGTTGGTGCCAGAGCCGCAAGGCTACTTGTGAACACAGAGGCATTGCCAGGAAGCCCATCAGAAGTTTTCAACTATTTCAATGGGGGTCCAGTTTTTATGGATGCAGGGAAATACAAAGACGTTGAGGTGTTGGCAAAGTATATTGAGGATACTGATGTGGAGGATGCTGAAAAGGCGGCCGTTGTCTACCGGAAAGTTGGCAAAGGGGTCGTCCTTTTATGCGGCACCCACCCCGAGGCTATCGCCCACTCGTTGAAACCAAAAGAAAGCGATGGTCCAAAATATCCCGCCGTGGTTGAGAAACTCAAAGAAACAGATCACAACAGACGAGTGTTCCTCAAGGAGTGCTTGAAGAAGATAGGGCTCCGAGTTTCAGAGAATGTCGATACCACCATACCACGAGTCACACCTATGTACGTGGTCTCTCCATACGACACTAAGGTTAGGGATATCTACGAAACGTTAAAGACCAACTTGGACTTGAAGGATGAGCGATTCCAGGATCACAATGACAACTTTGTGTTTGTCGACGAGTCAAGGGAAGACTACGATGCTATTGAAGACGAGGACGATTATGATGACGACGATCCAACAAATTCGACAAAATACGTGAACTTTTTGACGTCACGGACCATTCCAACCACCAAAATGGTGCAGTACTTCAACCTCGAAAAATATTTTGCTTCCTTGAGTTCATTGTCGGGCGGTACTGTCGGTGAAATTGGCAGTGTGTTGGGGTACTCCGAGGTCATCACCTCCACCAACACCATCATGGACAAGAACCAGTTGTGGTTGGAGCACCTTCCGCACGGGTTTACTTTGACTGCTTCAACTCAGATTGCTGGCAGAGGCAGAGGTGGTAATGTGTGGGTCAATCCTCGAGGAGTGCTCGCCACGTCGATTCTTTTCAAAGTCCCCACGTCGCCAACCTCGTCATCAACAGTCATAACCTTACAGTATTTGTGTGGGTTAGCCTTAATTGAAGCTATATTGAGTTATGGCAGCAATGTTTCTGGTCAGGGTGTTGGTTACGAAGACATCCCCGTCAGGTTGAAGTGGCCAAACGATATCTTCATCTTGAAACCCGAGTACTTCAATGATTTGAAAGACAAGGATGACGTGAGCTCGACCGTGGATGGAGACGATGAAAAATATGTCAAGGTCTCGGGTGCATTGATCAACTCGCAATTCATCAATGGCACGTTCTATTTGGTCTGGGGTGGCGGTGTCAACGTGTCGAACCCGGCGCCAACCACCTCGTTGAACTTGGTGTTGCAGAAATTGAACGTCTTCCGCGAGAAGAAAGGGTTGCCCAGGTTGCCAGACTATGAACCCGAGTTGCTCCTTGCAAAGGTCACCCACACCATCGACCAGTTCTATGCCGTTTTCAAGAAGTCGGGGTTGGCGCCATTCTTGCCGTTATACTACAAACGCTGGTTCCATTCCAACCAGAAAGTGAGCGTCGACAGTGGGTCCGGCAGCCAAAGAAGCTGCGTCATTAAAGGCATAACTCCTGACTATGGGTTGTTGATTGCTGAGGATGTGCTGAACCACGAGGTTCTACGCTTGCAACCAGATGGCAACTCGTTTGACATCTTTAAAGGCTTGGTTTACAAAAAGAACACATAGAAAATAGACATGACATGAAAAGTCAAAACCACACGACTGCGGGACAAACAAAGAAAAAACTCAAAACAAATCGTAAATCTCTTTCTCTTGCAGACAACCACCACCACCACCACCATCACAAATGAAGGTAAGGATTCTAGAATGGAAAGGCTACTCCACGTGGCACTGGGACCTCACGTCGACCGCTCCTCAAAGCGGGTATGGCTACATCGAGGAGTTGTGTGGTATCTGCCGTGTATCCTTTGACGGAACGTGTCCCAACTGCAAATACCCTGGAGACGAGTGTCCCATCGTGTTAGGTTCAGGATGCACGCATAACTTCCATCTCCATTGCATCCTAAAGTGGCTAGAGCAAGAGACGTCGAAAGGGCTCTGTCCAATGTGCCGACAGATCTTTACCTTCAAAGAACACGCACCCCTACTGGAAGATTTGATGAACTTGAAGGCGTTGATAGACGGTCACAAGGTCATACGAGAGCGTCTTCTACAGAACAATGACCTGGAATTTGAACAGTTTGACGGCGACTGATCCTGTCAAACGCACGGGCAGAAGGAAATCAAGCAGCCAAAGAGAGTGAAGGAAAAAAATGCCTCAACAAAAGACACACTGAAAAATCTTCGAGATTAAACTTTTCTTGCTTTCGTACAATATCCCCCCTCCAACCCATGTTAAACACGTTGACAGTTTTGAGACGTGTTAACCAACGTCCTTTGCTTAGTGTGCTAAGAAGAACGTTTGTCCAGTCGAGATTTCTCAGAAATGAAACTATCCCAACTAAGCCACCATTAACCCAATTGGAGATTGCCAGGTCGAAATTTTCCCCAGAAGAATTGGAAGCGGCTCGCTTGGCAAGAGACGCAGGGTTGGGGTGGATGAAAAACTTGCCCACGAAATGGGTGCCATACTTGGAATTGATGAGATTGGAGAAGCCCGTGGGTACCTGGTTGCTATTGATTCCATGTTATTGGGCAATTACCATGGCATCGTACTCCATTGCTGCTCCATGGTGGGTTGCCGCGAAAGCAATTGGTTTGTTTTCCGTTGGTGCTTTGATAATGAGAGGCGCTGGGTGCACAATAAACGACATCTGGGACAGGAAATTGGACAACCAGGTTGCTAGAACGATGGAGAGACCAATTACTAGTGGACGTGTTTCTGTTCCCCAGGCCGTTGCTTGGTTGGGGGTTCAATGCTTTGCTGGTTTAGCTGTTCTCTTGAGCTTACCATTCGAGTGTTTCTACTTGGGCGCATTATCATTGCCATTTGTCGCTGCCTACCCGTTGTTCAAGAGATTCACGTACTACCCACAGGCAATGTTGTCGATTTGCTTCAGCTGGGGTTGTCTCTTGGGGTTCCCCGCCGTTGGTGCTCCTTTGAACTTGTGGGTTGCCGTTCCTTTGTTCATTTCCAACTGGATATGGTGCTTGACATACGATACTATTTACGCACACCAGGACAAGGAGTTTGACAAGTTTGCCGGTATCAAGTCGACTGCGTTGGCATGGGGCGACAAAACCAAACCAATCTTGAAAGGATTGACGGTTGCACAAGGTGGATTCTATGCATTAGCGGGTGTGATGAACTCCATGGGTCCTGGGTTCTACATCGCCGGCGCCTATGCCATTGCCAGAATCTACAACCAGGTTTCCAAGGTTGATTTGAATAATGAAAAAAGTTGCTGGTCTGCGTTTACTTCAAACATTCGTACTGGTTTCATCTTCTGGTACGGTATTTTATTCGACTATATAATGTTGCTTCTTGGCTTTATTTAGAAAAATCCTTACATAACTTTGTCGTACGCACTGCTTCGGCTTTGGACACTGCCTTTCTAATCAACACATCTCTGTAATGCTCGTTTAGGTCTATAATGGTTGCATTAAAGTACTCCACCAAGTATGCCAATGGGAACGACTCGGGGATCAAGTTGAGAAAGTCCAACACCGGGATGTACCCGAAGTATTGTTCCGAAAAGTGTTTGATTGCTGGTTCAACAGCCTCGCCGGAGGTGTACTCCTGTAAATAGAACTGGAATATTTGCAACAAACTCTCCTGGTTGCGTTTAGGTAGGTCGATCTGTGGTTGGTTGTAGTAGATCTTTCTTGGCAACGGGTCATCTCCACTGGCTAACTTTTCTGCAATAGTGTAATCCCCAAACTCAAGTAGACCTGGTATATCGTGACTGTTGAATAGACGGTGGTACTTGAAAACCTCACTCTCAAAAATTTTGTCGCTACCCAAACATAACTCAAATGACTTGAGGTAGACCTCAACAAACACCAGTAGATCCTGGGATTTCCCGCAGATGTTGAGAAAATCTAGCCATGCAATTTTCGGCCACTTGTCTTTTTCTAATGAATTCATTTCGTTGAATTCTTCGTACAACAAGTCGTAGTCTTCTTTTATGTCCGGGTAAAACACTTCCAAAGTGTGCACCAACAAGTCGAGCAACTCTCCCTTCAAATCGGGATTCTCTTTGAACGCCTTCTCTAGCACCTCTACCTGTAGTGTGGCAAAACCTTTATCGTTGTTGGTGTCTCCCGATAAGTCTTTCAAGATTGTAGTGTTTATGCTTTGGTACTTTTTTGGTGCTTTCTTCAATACAGCAAACCCTTTGTCTTTGTCAAACTTTATCACACCAATTAGCGTCTTTGCATAATCGGCATCCTCAAGTGAACCAGATACCACGAGCTGTGCTGCATCCTCTAAAAGATCATTCAGGAGGTGATCGTTTATGAAAAGCGAGTAGTCGTGTGTAACATCTTTGGAGTCTGGTTTCTGCAACAACTTGAATATTTGTGACACGCTCTTGAACTTTTGCTTCTCGTTAAGCAACTCTATTATGGACTTGGTTTGCAGGTCATACTCTTCAAAGCTGTCTTTCGGTATAAATTCCAAACATTCATCTTCTGATGCCACACCATAATAGTACAACCGAAGCTCAGACGTTAGGAACTCGGGATTCAAGTTCAGAATGTACTTTCTAAGTAACTCCTGATTCTCTGGAAACTCCCAACTCTCAAGAAAAGATGTCAACCCGGTGAATATCGAGCACTTTTCGTGGTCTTGACCAAACAAATACAATGCGAACTGCGGAGACACAACCAAACGGCCGTCCCTTTCGGCATTCAAAAGCTCTAGCACAACATCATCCTTCTTAGAATCAATAGCCGATAGAAGTAGCATATGTGTAACATAGTCTTGAGCTTCTCCTGTGAACTCACCCCGATCAACCTGTAGCTCTTCATGGTTAAGGAATTTCTCTTGCAACTGTAGTAGTTTGTGTTCTGGGTAGACCCCGTAAACCTCCTTCCCATTACACAAAGACACTTGCGATGCAGCCGGTTGGATGTTCGTATCAATCAACTTCTTCACCTCCTCGTCTTCCACAATCATCAGGCTGACTCGACTTATAGTAAACAGCTGGTTGTCTGTTTCCACGACTGCTTCAAGTGACTCCAACGACGACACAACTAGTTTCTCTTCAAACGCTGCAAACACATAATTCGATTCGATCACAATCCCCTTGCTAGGATAACCTTGATCTACCCACGTTAACGTCCCCCTAGTTACATCCCCGGAACTGTTGATAAACATCGCCATGGACGTTTTCGCGTCAGACAGAATCGTCAACAAGTACTCCTTATCAAAAGACACTATTATCGGACTGACGTCCGTGTCTGTCTTGTATCCAAACAACGGCACCTTCCTGTTGTTGTCCAAATCTATGATGTCGTAATTCTCGCGATTCGCAACAATGATAAAATGGCTGTCTCTGCAATAATTGCCCGTCACCGCCCCAGAATAGTTAATCTCTCGCGCCACCATAATCTTATCCTCCTGGATCGTGATTATTCGTATCTTAGACGGCGACAACACGAGAATGCTGTTGTCCAAAAGCTGTAGATCACTGACATCTTTCATTTTCTTCATATGGCATGGCGAAAGCTCTGGGAGTGCAAACGCAAATGTGGTTCGGTTGGAGATAACTAATAGTCTCTGTATCTGCGGAACGCATAGTAGCTTGGTGACTGGATAGGAATTGACTTCTAGACTCGTGATCGATATGTACTCCTTGGTGTCCTCGAACCGGTGGAAATGGAGGAGGTTGCCAAGACTGGTGCCAACGTATACGTTGTTTTCATGAGTCGCAATCGCTGTGATTGTCTCTTCCTCCTTTAGAGGCGGGTCTTTCAAGACGGGAGATATTCGATAACCAATTCTAGTGATGGCATCGTAGACCATGGTTTGTGTGTGGCTGCCTGAACGACGGACAGGTTAATTTTACTTCGGCGCAATTTTTCTTTTTTTGTCCGTTCCATTGTTTCGCTCTATTTTACACCTAAACTATCTACAGCACCTCTGGCTCGACCAACGAGTCTGTTGATGGCGGCATGACGGGCGGGAATGCCAAGTAGTCTCTATGAGCAACGTACTCACTATCGGCGTACCCCAAGATCCCTTCGATCTCGCTGCTCTGGTGGCCCTTGATGAGCTTGATCTCAGGGGCCAGGTAGTTCACACGACAATGGCCAACCTCCACAGCATCCTCGAATGGATTGGCCCTATCCTTGGTGACTTTGATCGAAACGCACTCGCTCTCGTGGAACTGGCCCTCGACGTCTATAATTCCCACGGGCAACAACCCGGCGCGGTTCTTCCTGGTGAGTGCGAGGAAACACCCTTGGTCGATTATAATGGCGCCCTTTGTCTTTAACCCGTGCAACAACCAGAACCTCTTGTCGGACTTGATTTGTGTGCCCTGTGGCAAGCTCAAGAACCGCGTGTGCAATGGGAGCCTACCCGCCTTGACATCCTCCTTCATGGCATCTCGCTGCTGGCCGATGGTTAGCGAGCCGGCTTGGCGCTGTATGTGCGAGACGATGTCGAGGATGTAATGTGGCTGGCTCGATAACGTGATGATCGTCGTTACCCCGATGTTAGTCGCCAACTCGGCCGCAATCAATTTCGTTGTCATCCCGCCGGTTCCCACTTTGGACCCCGCGCCGGACTCCGTGTCTGTCTTCACGGCCAAGTCGTCTATCTTGTCCACAATCAATATGGGCGCGGCGTCCGGGTTGGTTCGCGGGTTGTCGGTGTACAAGCACTCGACGTCCGTCATGAGGAACAAGTAGTCGGCGTGGATCAAACCGGCGGTGATCGCCGACAATGTGTCGTTGTCACCAAACTTGATTTCGGACACAGACAACGTGTCGTTCTCGTTGACGATGGGGATGACGCCGTTATCCAAGAGCTCGTTGAGCGTGTTCTGTGCGTTCTTGTACTGCGTGAAGTCCATGATGTCGTTTCTTGTGATGAGGATCTGCGCTATGGGCTGCTCCATCTGGCGGAACAAGTCGTCAAACAACCCAATCAACCTGCCTTGTCCTATGGATGCCAATGCCTGTATGGCGGCCAATTTGCTGGGTTTCTCCTCCAACCCCATGCGTTTCATGCCAAACGCAATGGCCCCCGAGGACACAATGACGATCTTGTGGCCCTGGCGGCGCAACTTCACGATGGTTTCCACGATGAGCGACATGTTGGCGATCCGGGGCTCTCTCGTGACCTCGTCGACCAACGACGACGTGCCTAGCTTGACGACAATGGTGAACTGCTTGGACATTGTGAGGCGTGGGAGTTTGCTTGGTGGCCTGTTGGTTCGCCAGATTTTTTTCAGATCAAGAATGAGTAATCGCGCGGTTCCGGACATGTGTGGCCGGATCACGTGGGAGACATGGGGAGATGATACAGGGGCTTCTACGGGCCACCCAAACCCTGTGCGCTCAAGGCGGGATATGTAACTGTGGAGTAGATGCAGTTTTGGCAATTAACTTTGGCACCCAATCTATTTGTTGAAAATGAGTCGATAACGGAACCATTACCCAAACATATGGTCGCCACAATTCTTGGCGAGTTCCTTAATTAAAATGACACCATCTGATAATTCCGCTAGGCATTTGCAGCCATTCGGGATTAGTAATGGGAGGGGGTTTAACCCTGTGGCTACGCTGGTGCAAATTTTTGCTCCCTCAACACACAGGATACTTTACGTGCTAGCGATAACGAGCCACAGTTTGCATGTTGCTGCTATATAACCTTCTGGGTGTTCAGCAGTCACCAGAACCATGCCTCCGCCACCCAAATATCATCAGCTATCCACCGTCCACGACCACCCACCGGCTATGTCCATCAAACAAGGGATCATCAGCGTCCACGAAGACGAGGTTGAAAGCGTCTCGTCCCCATACATCGACCTCACCCACGAGATCTCCGGCGAGGAGCAGCAGAGAAGAGACGCCTCGTGGAGCTTCAAGATCAGGAAGTTCTTCTGGGACGGCACGGGCAAGCACCCCAAGGAGCAGCAGTACCT
>JAJMBE010000086.1:0-54487 GCA_030565125.1 Candida pseudoviswanathii | reverse complement strand
AACGCCAAGTTGTGATAAATTACGTACACATATAGGTTAGTTTCAGACACATTTTGACGATACTTGCAACAGAGCGAAACAACCAAAAAAATAAAGACAACTCAAGTACGGGAGCCAGAACCAACCACTCGTAATATCACTACCAATGACATCAGATAAAGCCACGATACCACCGAGTCAGCTACAGCAGTTCAATAATTTGACACTTGACAACTTCTTGCACCAGCTCTCAAAAATCTACACGTCGAATAACTTGCTTGTCTTGGATCCTGTGTTGTCTCCACTAATAAACTTCTTGACAACATTCACCAAATTGAAAGAGCATGGGAAGTTTCAGAACATCTTGTGGTTGAACAATGACCTATTGGAGGTATCATCTGGTGTCTTAACTAAATATGCAAGTTTGATTGTAGTGATACCGACGGATGCCATTGATGATCTCACCATATTGCACAAGCTAATACATTCAAAGCCAGAATTGCACAATTTGAAACTCAACATTGTCGTCAAAGACTTGGGCAAACAGTTTATCTATCAAGTGAATAAGCTATTCAATGGAATCATTACATTTGAAAACATCTTATTGCCGGATACCACCACTAAACCAGTGAACATCACAGCCAAGATCAAACTTTACAACTGGGCAACACATCCTGTCTACGCAGATGGAATATTGACGACAGAAATTAATAAATTTGCTGGACTCAATGATTATTTTGATAGACCACTCAAGCAAGTTAACCAATTGACGAATGCCTTGATTCAATTATTGTTCATGGGCATAAAGAATGAAGAGCATGATCATATGTTCAAAGTGAGAAATATATATGGTAAAGGGAATCACGCCAAGTTGTTGATTGATCAGCTACAAAACTCCAGAATCCCAGAATTCTTGAACCAGAACATGACCAAACTAGAAATAGACTTTTACTTGGACACACTTCATAGCAATACCGATTTGGTTGTTTTGGAAAGGAACCTTGATTTCACGCCTTGTGTGTTCAACCAATTGAACTACCATGGGATAATTGACGATTTGTTTGACATAAGGTTTGAAAGTATCGAGCATCTATCAAGCAATGGAGTGAACAAGAATTTATCCAAAGACGAGTTGTATTCGCAGGATTTGAAACATTTGAACTTTTCGTCAATTGGGTTGAGATTGAACAAGTTGGCCAAGTATATCCAACAGCAGTTTAAAACGTCGACAGCTCAAAACAAAACCACGGCTGAAGATTCCAACATCAGTGACATAAAGCAATTAGTGTCAAATCTTGGTAACTTATCCATCCAGGAAGAGCTGGTCAAGAAGCATACCATTATTGGAGAAGAGGTGCTAGACAAGATCAACAAGGAGTATGAGAGTTTCCTCACTTTCCAGAATGACATATTTGACATGGATTATAAAGCACATCTTTCGAACTTGAAGTTTTTCATTAACAGCAATTACCAGTCGGATTTCGTTTTTGCAACAATCTTGTTGATTGGGTATTTGAATGATGGTATTTCGAGTAAGGATCTTGAGTGGATATCCGCTGATTTACAGGATAGTTACGGGATTGAAGCGTCAATTACATTGGAGAAACTCATTGACAACAAAATGATTAGAGTTATTAAAGAGTCATCTGGCGACTTCTTCAGCAGTTTGGGTTTGACGGGGCAAAAGAAGAAGGCAGTGCCCACTGAGACGGAGTTTGAAGAGGACAAGAATGTTGGTATATCTGGTGGTAGAGATGTCTTCAAGAGCAACTACACGTTGATCAATAAGTTTTGGAACTTGCACCCACTCGAAGACGAGGACACTCAGCAGCAAGATTTGAATGAAAGTGGGACCAACGAGCTGACCAATTTGCTAGATCTTTACCCGAACCCATCGTTCGCATTGCCTGGAAACACGGTGCCCTTGCTTTACAGATTCGTTGAGTCGCTTTACTTTAGAGATTTCCTCAAGTACAAACCGATGAACAACCTTAAGAGAAGACCGAACTGGGAGAACTTGGGTGTCAATACCATGTTTGGCGGTAGCACGGTTGATTTGAACTTGGAAAAAGTCAACGATGACAAGTCTGAGTACCTCGTTATTGTGGTCATTGGGGGTATCACCAGAAGTGAAATAACCTGCTTCAAGTACTTGCAAGAGAGATTCAAGAAGCAAGGCAAGTCCAAGAAAGTCATCGTGCTATCCAACGGTATCGTGAATAGCAGCAAACTTTGGAAGTTCATGTCAGAGTAGCAGCGTCAATCCCAGCATTGTCTTATAGATATATATATTAATATACCTAGTTTCACAACAAAAGAATACTTATAAAATAAAAATCAGTATGGTGGAATATATGAATGCAATAAGATGGGAGGGAAACATCAAGCCTGTCTACAAGGACAGAATGGAATACAAAGTGAAAAATAAAGTCGTTAAACACAGTTAAACTCACGGACATAGGTGTCTTTAAGCACTTTCTTCGATTTCCTTTTGCTTCTTCAATTGAGCATAGTAAGCATCTCTCTTAGCAATAAGTGGCTTGTGTTCGACTTCCCAGTACAAGAAGGCTAAACCGAAACCAGCGACGAAACCGAGGGAGATGTCAGTTATGATCTTTCTTTTCAAAGTACCGGTGATTGGAGCGATGGCCATTGTGAATACGTGTTAGTTCTTCTTAGTAGGAGTTGTATCTGGAACTAGAAGCAGCTTCTTGAGACAACAGATTGTTTTCGCTTAGTCCTCGTTTTTTTTTTCTATCTCTCGTTTGGTTAGCCATACAAAATCAGCTCATAGTGGTGCGACATAATGGTTGGTTTAACCAATGAGATTTTATTGGTTCTATTCCTTTTTTCAGTCACAGATGCACGACCCCCTACAAACTCAAAGCCCACAACATCCAAACAGCCTGTAGCAAGACAGAGAAAGAGAGAGGAAAAAAAAAAGAGACCAATATCATACGACTTGCAAATTGTTTAGTCTACCAACGCAATTGAAGAACTACGTTATCCGCCATGTTTGCTCAATCCGCTTTAAGATCATCCAGAGCCCTCCCATCCAGAATCCTCACCAGAAGAAACTTCCAGGTTTCCTCCAAGAGATTGGAAGACATCAACACCATTGTCTACGGTCACCCACAAGAAGGTGTCTACAGTAACTTGCCATTCAAGGTCAAGAACAGAAAATTCATCCCTTTCGCCGTCTACTACTGGGGTGTCTTGGGCTTCTTCTTTGCCTTCCCTTTCTTGACCTCCTGGTGGCAATTGAAGAAATCTGGTGCTTTCAACCAAACTGAGGAATAGATGCGTCTATTAGTTTCATTGACTAAAAGCTCATCCAGATTATGATGAAGAAGGAGATGGTCTATTGATGTTGGACTGATCAGCTTAATTATTCTAATTGTTTACTATTTTTTGCATTCTAGGTATTTGAAATATATATTCAAAGATGTTTCTGTTTTTTGATTATGACAAGTTTATCAATAGATGTAGATTCAAGGTAATGATGATACACACTGTAGATAGCTAAACAAAAAAAAAGAAATCTATACAATATATCAGCCTTAGCTTGAGTCTTCGAATCTAACCAGCTTTGTTGGTCGAGGCGAGTTGACCTTCGTATCGCTTGGTCTCTTCAAAGTTGGCTTGCGTCTAGGAATAACCATCATTTCATACGGCGATTTAGATCTCATTTGTTGAGGAGGTGGACGAGCAGCAGCTTGTGTCGCCGATGTGCCAGTTGTAGGTTGCGCAACAGCCGATTTCACATAGTTTCCCAGCTTGTAGTCACTAAGACTCAACTTTTTGGTTTGGGTTGGAGATGGAGTTGGCTCCTTTGAATGGTCTGATGGTTGGTCTTGTTGTTCTGTTGGTTTGGCGGTGTTGACAGTTGAGGAATCGGTCGTCCCGTTGCTGGTCTCTGCATGGCCATTGCCCAAAGGACTCACAACGGACTCACTACTAACAGTTGTTTGAGCCGCCAAAGGTGACTCACAAGGGCTGTCAGATGGGGCATTGTTAGGTGGTGGAGGAGGTACCTGGACAGGTGCTTCAGCTCGAGCACTGGGACGTGGTGGAGTAGGCGCTCTTGGAGGTGGAAGTGGAGGTGATGGAGTCTGGCTAGGTGCATTATGTTGTGCTGCCGCTTCTGCTGGCGGTTGTGCTGCCAGTGCTGGTGGTACTGATGGCGCTGGTGGTGCTGGTGGTGCTTCTGTGGATGCTGTTACGGCAGGTGATGCTTGTGGGACTGGAGTCCATGGACGTGTTTTCTGCGTAGTAATGGCAGGTTTCTGAAGGAGTGAAGCAACAGGCGGACCAGTTGCCCGAATAGGACCCATGTCTGCGGTACATATGGGAGGCGCTGAGCCAACAGAAGGCGTTCCAGATCCAGCCGGACTATGTCTATCTCCTTCGGTGTAACTATCATTGTGCTTAAGACTGCCATACTTCTCCGAATACGAGAAACTTCCTTTGCGGCTAGAATCAGGAACTAGTGGAGGTCCCCTCTCTAGATTAAAATCACCACTTGATTCTCTTGAAGATCTGGAGGAAGCCGAGTCACGGGTGGTAAAGTTGCTGGTTCTTCTTGTTGGCTGTTGCTCTTGGTTAGTCGCAGCAGTATCAATCCGTGCTAAAGTAGGTTTAGCAACTGTTTCCTCTCTGGGCACAACCATCGGGATTCTTGGTGGGGTTGGTTCTCTTGCTTCGGTTCTGATTGCTGCCGTTGCAACTCCATTGCTAGCACTTGTGCCATTTAGTACTTGACTCTTGCCAGCAGTTTCTGGCACCAGGATACTTTCAGTGCTGATAGGACCCGTGAGTGTGCTATCTGTCTCATCAATGTGCATATTATCATCAACTTGTTCCTCTGGCAAATTAGTGTCCTGTTCCAATTTGTCAATATCCGTTCTATCATAGTCAGCAGGGGCACTCGGTGGTGGATCAGTCAGTGGGGATCTTCTATCTTCGTCAAGAAGAGCCTCAGGTGCACCGGCACCTTGATTCACATTGTATTTTCTTGCAATCTCTTCAAGAAGAGCCAGTGATGGATTCAGCACAGGAGGATTCGTAGGAGGTGTCACCAAACGACGGGCAGTATCTTCGGGCTCGCTTGTTCTCCGGATGTTATACTTCGCAGCTATGCTCTTGAGACTGTCCAGAGTATCTCCTGTGGTCTCTCTTGCAGCTTCGTCATCAATTCTAGGTTGGTGGACAAGCAGACAGCTATCCAAGGACTGATCGCTTGGCAACACAGGTTCCTCCCCCGTGGATCCTTTCAGCTGATACACTTGCTCCATAGAGCTGGGAAGCGCGAGCATAGAGGGCTGTTCTTCCTCGCGTGAGTTGGAAGGGAAAATTGACTGTTGCTGTTGCTCGTTGGTGGAATCACCTGCGAGCAAGGACAATGCATTGTTGAATGAATCATCGTTGAAATCGTCCAAGTCAATATCCATACCCAAACTGTTAGATGTTTGTGCACCTTGGTACGCAACTAGTTCACTACCCTTGGCATCATCGGAATCAGGTTGGGCGTAACCAACATGGTCAACAGGAACAAACAACAAATCCTCATCAGTCTGTTTAATCTGCTGGCCAAACTTCTTAACCGCCTTCAAGAAATCATCTGAGTCGTCAAGAACATTCATGAAAAACAGCGACACAGGGTTCGGGTCGATCTCATGGTAGTTCTTCTTGAGGTACCTTATACCAACCTTCTTTCTTGCCCTCTCGAGTTTCTCCATCCTGGCTATCTCCTGAGCAGCCTCCAACCTTGGTTTGACAGTGCTTTGGAAATCGTTCCAGCTTTTCTGTTGCTGGTCCTGTATCTCTTTGATCTTCATGACTCTTTCAAAGTACGCCTCGGCGTTGACGTTGAAAGTATCCGTGTTCTTCAGGCCCTCCTCACTAGACAAATCAATACCCAGGGCTTCTATTTCTCCAGAGGTCAGGTTGATCATCGCAATCAACTCATGGTGACCCGACTTCAACCGGTTCAATCTTTCCCAGTCACCAATTGTAAGGTACTCGGCCAAAGGATTGTCTTTGAATGCATCAATGGCGCCATCCCTATTAGTAACCGCCTTCATGTGAGCCTGCAAATCAATCATGAGCTGGTGGCCGCTGATCTTGTCCGTGCTGCCATCAGCGGGGTTTCCTGTAACTTTGATGATAAACTTCTCCAACTTCTTCAAGATATGGAGGGGGAATAGGACCCCCTGTAACCAAAGCCGAAACAACTTGATCATTTTATCTCTTGTCTTATCAGTGACAAGACTGTATGACTCCGTGAACAACAGGTAAAGATCCTGCGCAAATAGCGTTGTGTAAGGCAGAGGAGTGTCCTTGACGATGGCGTCAATGACATAGAACCCAGTCACTTTGTTCTCGTTGACGCTCAATCTTATGAACTTTTTGATCTCTGCCGCTATCTCATAGCCGTGCTTGTCGAACAACGCAGCATACTCTCTCATGCTAGTGACGCTTGCCTTCGTAGCCAGCAAGTGCTTCACTTTGTCTTGCAAGTATCCGAGATCAAACTCAGTTGGTTGTTCGGGTTCTGGCCGAGGTTGGCCACTGTTCTGGGGGCGGTAATGGTTGTCGGCATGTTCGTATGTCCGCAGGCGGTAGGTGCCTGTTGATGGAGGAGGTGTAGGTGTAGATGTGTGGCTGCTGTAGTTGCTGTTCTTGTAGTAAGAGTCGCTATTATAGTTCAGCCGATAGTACGACATAATGACGACAGAAAAAAAAAGTTGGCACTTGGTGTGAGTTTGTTAAAAAAACAATACGCAAGACAGTAAGATCAGTGTGTGAAACAACCACTTAGATAGATTAGTAATTGAATAACCAGTTGTCACGTCTTCCTGTGCATATATATAGATAAATAACAGTTGTTAGATACGTATATATAAACACGTCTAATTTCAACAGTTGACAACTTTCTGTTTTGCAAATGCAAAAAGCCAAAAAGCCAAAAAGCCAGAAAGCCAGAAAGCCAGAATTTAAAAACAAATCTGTGACTAAAATCAATAAAGAAAAATATGCCTATGGTGATTCTCCTTCTCTCTAATGAGACTTATCTTCTTCCTTATGATAAACGTATTCTTCTTTATTGGTGATAAAGGCTTCCAAACAAACAAAAAAATGATTGGTTGTTTGTGTAGAACTTGTCTAGTGAAATCAAAAAGAAAGAAGAGGTGTGATAACCCAAGTTTGAAATAAGCGCCTTTTATAATGGCACAGCGAATACAGTAGGAAGAAAAAAAAAGTAAAAAACTCGTCAGCACCAGGGAAAATGAAAATGAAGAAACAAAGTCGTGCATTTACGCGCATAATATCCCTTCGACTAGCCTTATCACATTAGAAAAGCATAACCCACGTTTCACAAGAGATACTTCAGATAAAATATCCCTATCGTTTGTACTTTGCCTGAGATGAACCGTTAAAATACGGTGATGATCCACTGGCACGCCGCGATGTCCTCGTCAAGGTTGGAGCTTTGGATACTCGGGACGGTCCATAACTGCCCAACACAGTGCCGCTAGACCCTAATGGGGTCCCGACTTTCATGTTTGCTGTTATCCTTGACGCAATTTGGCTAGTTGATGGTCGCGCCCGTGACGGTTTGGTATAGCTGAAGCGATTTAGGCTGTGGGATGATGATCCGTTGGAACTTGCGCTGGAGGAATGGCTATTGGAGTTGAGCTCGCCGATTTTAGTTGACTCAGCAAAGAAGGACGGCTTCTGGGGCACGTCAGAGTACCTATGCCCCAGCGAGGACTTCAAGCTGTTGTTACTCCTAGAACTCGGAATTACCTTTTGTGATGATTGCTTGTGCACTTTTTCAATGAAAGTTTGCAGCGCTACTGTACTGGTGGTTGCACTTCTTAGCGGCGGTGAATGCTGGGGTAAGAAGCTGTTGTTGCGGTGGACGTGGATTCCACTATCAGCATCTTCGGTCGACAAGTCGAACGTGTCGGGCCGCTTGCTTTCATTTAGTTGCATTTTCAAGGACGCTATTTCCTGGTTTAGCTCTTCCACTTGTGATTTATACTTGCTTAGATGGGTGATTTCTTCTTTGGCTGCATAGAGGAACCCCTTTTGCTTCTTGATTTTTTCATTCAACTTGGTTATGGTGGATTTATAATGGTTGATTCGATCCATCAAAGCACAATACTGGAACTTGCCTGAGCTGTTTAATAGATCGATCTGTTGGGGTGTCGGAATGAAAAATGTTCTCAATTCGTCTGGCAACGCCGTGTTGATGGGGACAGTGGAAATGTTGGGCGTTCTGCAAACAGGACAAACAAGTGAGTCCAGCTCACCAACGTACAGCTCAGCTTTAGAGATATGTTAGTATACGTTAGTTATTGTCTCGATGAACAGATCTGTTCAACGTACGTGCATGAACATGATTGTCGCAAGTTATATGAGCACACGATGTAAGTAGTAGTTTTCCAATAGACCCTTTTAGTTCATTGTAGTCCTTAAAACATATGCCACAGCATATATAGGGCAGATCCAAGTCCAATTCCTGATTCATTCTTTTGTATGTGTTGGTGCTGCAAAGTGTCTTGGTAAAAGAGAAAAGTTGGTTGCAAGATTTGACGAAATTTGAAAGAAAAAAAGAGAACCCCACGGCTCAACCCAATGTCATGCATTTTTGAGCCAAATAATACGCTAGAGATGCTGGTTATATCTACCAATAACTGGCTCACCAACGGATGAATCAACTCCAGAGAGCGGTTTGCAGTGCTTAAGAGTTGTCCAGAGAGAGGGAGTTCCTTCCTAGATCAGATTCTACATCACCGGACCGCTCGAATCTCCTGTATCGGGGAATCACAAAAGAAAGTTCGCGGCAGAGCGTTGACTAATTCCTCAAAAATTTTCCACTTTTTCTTCGCTTTATATTTTGCCGATTAGGAATGAATTTTTTTTTTTTGAGTTTTCGATCAAGTAGTTCTCCAGGAATAACACCTCCGCCCATAACACTTCCTATTCCGCATAACAACTATTCCCCAGAATGATCAGAGCTAGTGCTATCCAACGTACCGCAATGTTGCTGAGACAATTGCGCGGGTTTTCGACCAGTGCTACCTTGGCCGATAAGATCAAGGTCAAGAACCCAATTGTTGAATTGGATGGTGACGAAATGACCCGTATCATTTGGCAAAAGATTAAAGACCAGTTGATCTTGCCTTACCTTGACGTCGACTTGAAGTACTATGACTTGGGTATCGAATCTCGTGATGCCACAGACGATCAAATCACCATTGACGCCGCTAACGCTATCAAAGAATACGGTGTTGGTGTCAAGTGTGCAACCATCACCCCAGACGAAGCAAGAGTCAAGGAATTCCACTTGAAGAAGATGTGGCTTTCTCCAAACGGTACCATTAGAAACATTCTCGGTGGTACTGTCTTCAGAGAATCTATCATCATCCCATGTATCCCAAGATTGATTCCCGGTTGGGAAAAGCCAATTGTCATCGGTAGACACGCTTTCGGCGATCAATACAAGGCTACTGATTTGGTTATCAACGAGCCAGGTAGATTGGAATTGAGATTCACTCCAGCCAGCGGCGGCGAAGCCCAGACCCAAAAGGTTTACGACTACACTGGTCCAGGTGTCGGTTTGGCCATGTACAACACCGACGAGTCCATTACTGGATTCGCTCATGCTTCCTTCAAGATGGCTTTGGCTAAAGGCTTGCCATTGTACATGTCCACCAAGAACACCATCTTGAAGAAATACGACGGTAGATTCAAGGACATTTTTCAACAGATTTACGAACAAAATTATGCTGCTGAATTCGAAAAACAGGGCTTGTGGTACGAACACAGATTGATTGACGACATGGTTGCCCAGATGATCAAGTCCAAAGGTGGATTTGTCATGGCTTTGAAGAACTACGATGGTGACGTGCAATCCGATATCGTCGCTCAAGGTTTTGGTTCTTTGGGTTTGATGACTTCTGCCTTGATGACTCCAGATGGTAAGGCTTATGAAGCCGAAGCTGCTCACGGTACCGTCACCAGACACTACAGACAGCACCAACAAGGTAAAGAGACTTCCACCAACTCAATTGCTTCTATCTTTGCCTGGACCAGAGGTTTAGCTCAGAGAGGTAAGTTGGACGAAACTCCAGACGTGGTTGACTTTGCCAGCAAGCTCGAACAAGCTACCATTGACACTGTTGAAGTTGACCGTATAATGACCAAGGACTTGGCTTTGGCTATGGGCAAAACTGATAGATCTGCATACGTCACCACCACTGAATTTTTGGACGCTGTTGCTGACAGATTGAAGAAGTAAAGTGCAACGTATATATATTTGAATACACTTCAATGCAAGATAAACTCATAAATTTATGTACTTTTCGTTTCCCGTTCCCGTGCTTCTTTATCTAGGTGTTCCCACAAGTAGATCAAGCCATAGTAAGTACCAATTGAGATGACACATATTTTCGTGAAGGGTTTGGCAAACTGTCTATAGAAGACAGACTAGAGTACGCAAAATGTTAGTAGACAATTCAATTTAGTCATTAACTATGACATTGTAGTGTTTAAGGTCACATACATGAGGACTAATCTTTGGGGGTTGAGGAGGAACAGGAGGTTGTGGTGGTTGTGGAGGAGTGCTCAAGAACCTCTTTCTGCTCATTGACACAGCATTATAGTTGAATACTCCACGTTGTAGCATTCTATTGGTGGTGTTTCCTCAAAGACAGGGTGAAAAAGGTCTTTTATCTGATTGGAAGAAACACAGGAAAGATTTTCGGTTTTGTTTGCACTCTTCGTTGGTGTGGTGTGGTGTGTCAGAGCACAGTATTTTCCTGCAGCCATTTTTCAATTCGTTCTGGTGCCCCCGAGGTCCTTGTCTTTGTTTTTGACAAATGCGCACGTCGGAGAACAAGAAAGGAGCACTACAAACCGTTATTCTTTTCCATCACAATCTCTTGAGACAATATCGCATGGTGTCTTACAAGGAAATGAACAATTTATTTTATATGTAGTGCGTACAATGCAGTTAATTTAGAAATGTTACGAAACTTTGATAGCAAAAAAAAACTGACTATTTTGCAAATCATCAAAGCAAATCCTCGGAATGCTCATGGTCGAAAGTCTAACTCCTCCGGCCGCGCTTAGCTTCGTTCCAGGTGATGCTGACGAGTGCGAGGTTGGGGTGGGGGGAAAGCAGAGGGCGGAAAATATGCACATACCTCTTTAGAACACGAGGAACTGGTGATTTTCGGGGTTTAAACAGTCCTGATAGGAGATTAGTTCGTTAGGTTGCACATGTAGGGTTGCAAAGCACGATTCTGACACAAGAATGGGAAGCGTTTCACCCATTAGCAAACTGCGCCATGTACTGTGATAAAAGGGAGTGATTAAAGGCTGCGATTGACGCTTGTTAGTTGATTGGCGTCTCGTTTGCGATCTTTCGCTCTACCCTGAAATGATCGCCGTGCCACCCTGTGGAATTAAAGATTCACACTTAACAAGGAGCATGCGATAGGACAGCAATAGCAACAACAAACCGCCAAGGATTGTACGGAGTGGGAGCCCACTGAGGAGGTGTACCTCTCTATTGTAACGCCAAAGCAACGAAATGTAATTATGGGAGGTTACGTTGTCAACTGGGAAATATATAGTTGCGAAATACAGAGACAGCGAGGGAAAAAAAAATATCAGACAGCAAGATAATTCTAGACTTGAAGACTAAACAAAGTTACAATGACGTATAATAAAGAGAGAGCCTCGGATATGTTGGTTGATACAAAATAGAATAAAATCAGTACAAAAAAGGAGAAACACAACCAGTTCGTAAATACCTGATAAATGGTAAGTTTTGCCCACAGGGTGAACAGAAACAAAGCCTGTCTTTACTTGCCTAGCTGCCTCTCCGACTCATTTCAAGTGTCTACGGGATTTAGAATGGATTGCATATGGGTAGGATATTTGTAATTTTTTAGTTTTTTTTTATTCTTTTATGCTTTTGGGCTGTTGGTCCTTCCGCCTCGGATTGTGTAATACTTACAAAGGATGTTAGGAGAAGAATTTAGTTTCGACTGCTCACATACTCCCTACCCCCATTGTTCAATATCCCCTCTGGAGGGTTATGAGCAACGAGGCAGATCAACGACACAAAATCGAATTTATTCCACTTCGAAGGGGAGGTGAAGAGGAAGAACAAGGATTTGCTGGAGGTAGTCTATTCCTTCCCTATCTACGCTGCGATTGTAGCGTCGAGGAAACCACGTAGCCGAGTACGAAACGGGGAGGAGGGCAGAGATCTCGCGGGGCATCAAGTCGCTATTGCTACCTTCTTTGTCATGGAAGTATTTTGGGTTTTGCTTCATTCCATTTTTTCGGAATCCTCAAGGGGGGTGAAGGCTTGTTCTTCGGAGCAGAAGACTAAAACTCAGAAAAGTCCTCTCCATATCCCCCATCCGAATCTGCATGATTCTGAACTTCCGGTACGTCAGAAAAAGAAATTGGACGTTGGGCTTATTGTCTAGCTGCCTTTGCTTTCTGTATGTTCTCTGTGGTTCGTTTCCGCTTTTAGTCACCCAACCTGAAATTCGAGAGGGCAGAACATAATACCCGCGTACAGAGATCAGGTTCGATGAAAAAAGAAATATACAGAGGTGCTATTATATTATTCTTAATAATCTACATCAATGAATGATGCAAATCTCTTGTCTACCGCCAAAAAAACGCATCGTTCGGACTATCTGGTTCTATTTCCTTGTGTAACGCCCAGCACATTAATAATGAAAGCATAATTACAATCAAGAAGACACACACACACAATTGGGGATGTGGCATTATCATAGTGCTCTCAGGATCATGTTGCACTTTTTTTTTTACACGGAGTCTTTGTGATAGGTATAGCAGGACACAGAAGCATAAGGGTCAGCACGGTGAGTTATCAGCCTGGCAATTGCTTGAAAAATTTAGGGTTCATGTGAATTTCGATATTTACATTTACGTTCTAAACTAAAAGAAGAACCATAAAAAGTTAACGCTAGCCCCATCTCTGCCTTGCAGTCTTACACCCCATGTTATTCCTCCTTCTGCTAATTGCCTTAATTGTGCTTTTAGCTTTGTCTCTCTTTTGTTTGGCCAGAACAGAACTTCCCTTGTTAGCCGTCCCCACGCGTTGTGTCGCAGTAAGCTTCGAAGTTTGTAATAAGCTCAGACATAACTGACAGGAAGACTAAACTAGCCAAAAATAATAACAAAAAAGAAGGACAAAGGTGGTTGAGTAAGGAGCGGATAAGTCGTATGTGTATCATAATCCTAGTAATCGCAGTCCTCGAAACTCAATAACTTTATTCCGATGGTTAAGCAACTCAAAAACAGCTCTAGCAGAAGGGGAAGAAACCTTACGTTAAAATTTGTAAAAGAAAAAATTAGCAAAACCCCAACCTCTTATCCTCGCCTATTGTGCAGCTTGTTTCAGACACTACATGTGGGAGAACCCAGATATGCCCGGGTACGCGTGAGGTGGGCGTGGAGGAGAAACCCAGGACTTGTTCTTTTGTGGATGCTGCTGTTCTATGCTCTTCTTTCCAGTCTTCTACGTGGAAGCAAAAAAATAAAGAGCATGCACAGTATGTACGTAATATAGGATAATCCATCGTACATGATGCACAGGCTTACAGGAGTTCGAAAACAATTGGAATCTGTACAATGAGAGCGATATTTTCTACTTGTCTGTTTCTTTGTGTAAGAGGTATTGTGATTCCAAAAGTCTAAGTGGAAGGGAAATTTTTCATACCAGTTTGACGTAATTCCTAGCACAACAGACGAGGAATTCCCTCCCACCAGCTTGCATTAAACCCATTGTATAAGAAAAACCCGCCGACACACAGGAGCAAAAGGCTTATGCAAAACCGAAGAAAACGAAAAAGGGAAAATTTTGAAGCAAAGGAGTTTTAGGTTCGATGATTTGCTTCTGCTGTTCTACCGGCGTTTAACGTTGCTGCTGATGCAGTTTCTTTCTTTCTCTCGTTATATAAGAAGACAGATCCCTGGCTATCCGACAGCTCCACTGCTGCTTTTCTTACACAAGATAGTGTGGCCACCTCAATTATTCATTTTTTAGTATTCTAGGACCAACATAGAACAAAAATACTTTCTCACCAACAAACCACCACACAACCCATACATTCACTCAGCACAAAACACACTGAGAGAGAGCAGGGCAAAAGAAATAACTGCAAAAGAAACGAGAATAATAGCAACCAAATTATCACCAATAACATCATTCATTTTATTCGAACGATTATTTTTACTATATTATTCTACAGTAATCTCCTCCCTGCCATTGCCATAGCCATTCCCACCACTTCCTTGTGCCTACTGCCTGATTTTATATTTGCAGACTTTTTTTTCGTTTGTTCCCAACCCATCGAAACAAATCTAAAACCTAAGACAATACTTGGTCATAGGGGAAAAAGTATATAAACTCGGACAATATCAGATTTTCAGCTCAATCCCCAGTATATCAACCAGTGGTGAAATCTAGATTCATAACTTAAGATCCTGCGCTATCATCGAGTTTTATCTTTCACGACATAAAACGATTTGCAATTGCAAGAGAGTCTGGTCTAACCTGCACTGAATATCCCTGGAATTCCATCTACAGATAAACTAGGACGGACACTATCTTCCTTCCTTACTTCCATTCTTGCCTTGCACTTCCACTTCCACTTCCTGGGTTTCCTTCCCCCCTCGCTTCCCATCGTCTCTTGTCTTTTTTTTTCTGGTGCTGCCTTATTACCTCGCTGCCCTCCTCCCCCAGAGTTTCCAGATTTCTGTTTTCTGAGTAATTATTTACTAAAAAGTAATCTACCACCGCATCGACTCCTCCCCCCTTCCTTCCTTCCTTCCATCGTCATTTATCGTGCCACCATTGTCCGATAGGAAGCGATTACAAAAAACCATTAGAAAACACAGCAGATCGTATTGATCGTTTCCGGGGGGCTACACAGCAATCGAAACTAAAAACTCCAATTTTATTTTATTTTATTGCAGTGGTTTTTTTGTTCCCATCGAACGACTGGAATTTATTTGTTCAGTTTTGTGTGGTTGTCTACTTTTTTGCACCCCCATATTATTTTAGCACATTTTTGTTTTTGCTTTCTTTTTTTGTTTCCTGTAGGTCCGAGGATTTTGCACCACAAAACAGGCTGTTTGGTATCAACATACGACGGAAACTCCCATCCCTTCCTTGCCTTTCCTTCCATTCCATTCCCACAGTCACCGCATTCACTCACCACACCAGAAAAAAAAACTGGTATAAATATTCGCCCCAAGTACACACAAAATGATTCCGTCCCGTTCCCAACCCCTGTCCCAGACCCATCCACATCAACACATATATAATCCACAACACCCACCACCACCACCACCTCCTTCTACCCAACAGACATTGCCCCTGTTGTCCATCCCAGAAACATTCTCCAAACAATTGAATCAATACAACTCACCGTTGCCCTCGATTAGCGCGGTCTCTTCTCATCAGCCGGTCTATCCTCAGTTCCAACGCGAATCAGCTAGTGCTGCAAACACAAAGAACCCACAAACAAATTCAGCTTCGGTTCAAGTGGTTTCATACTCCCCCATCTCGCCCGAACACACTCCCCCTAACGTGTCGGCACAGCAATTTTATCCCTCTTCTTCGGTTTCATCCTCGTCGTACCTAGCACAGCCTACAACGGTGGATAACAATACCCAGAAGATGTCGTACCAATTCCCGGTGACTGTGCCGATGAACTATGCCCACCAATTTCCTCCTCACCAACAAATGTCGGCGCCACTCCCACCACCGCCTCATTCTCAACCACTCACACAACAATCACCACGTCAATTGGTCATGAAGTCAAACAAGATAGCAAAGACCCACCACCAGAAGAAGCAAAAAGACAGCGAGAATATGGTTTCCAAGTTTTCATGCAAGCTCAAATCGAAAAAGTCCAAGCGCAGCCATACGTTGATCCCTAACAACAGCATATACTACCCAATTCACAGGGCAGCGGCTACCGATGGGTTGTCCACCTATGACACAGAGTACCTTAACAACATTATCTACCCAAAGATTGAAATCAAAAAGTACTCGACTTCTGCCCTTGACCCCCAGCGTAACTACATCACTGCATACGAATACCCTCTCAACAACCTTTGGGTTATTTGGGATTACGAAACTGGTTGGGTTCATTTGACTGGTATATGGAAGGCTTCATTGAATGTCGAAGAAGCAAACGTTTCTCCTTCCCACATGAAGGCTGACATTGTGAAGTTGTTGGAGTCCACGCCAAAGGAGTATCAGCACTACATCAAGAGAATCAGAGGCGGGTTTTTGAAAATTCAAGGAACATGGTTGCCTTACAAGTTGTGTAAGATTCTTGCAAGACGATTCTGCTACCACATTAGGTTTGCCTTGGTTCCCATTTTTGGCGCCGACTTTCCTCAGTCCTGTTTGAAGCCAAACGAAAGAGGTTATGGCGAATTGAAATTGGACGACTTGCATAGCTTCGAAGAGAGTGCCTTGCCGGTGCCAATCCCACCACCTCCACCACAACCATTTGCGATTGCTGGTGGTAGCTACCATTCAGAGTCAAGACCTGAACAAGACAATTCCAGCAAGTACCTTCCACCTGTGGGGGCATTGGTGCCAGGTCAACAAAGTCTCCAGACGTCACCACTCATGCAGTACAGCGGCAGCTCTTTCCCATTCAACAGCACCGTTCCTGCCAATGAAAGCAACTACAACACTCCTAGTACTCCACCAAAGCGTCATTACTCCAGCTCGAGCAGTATCAGCAGTATCTCGTCTTCGGTGTTTTCTGGTGAAAGAATAACCCCAATCTCAAACGAATACCTGACATCCGAGATTCCTTCCTTCAATGAAATGATAGACATTGTCAATGCATCCAAGTGCTTACAGACATTGAGCAAAGACAGTTCGAGTCCTCGTAACATGAAACAAGAAAAGAAGGCTTTTGGCTCAAGATTGGTGCCAGAGAACGGAGGCATTTCGGCAATTTTGTTGGCTGCTGGATTGAGTGGTGTTTCAAATAACCACAGAGAAGCGGTTGCCAGATCGTCACCAAGAGATTCGAGTGTGAAAACAGGTATGACAATTAATGATTTATTGACATGATAGTGTATTTATTCTGAAGTGGGTTTATTGATTTTTTATATTATTGTTTGGATCAACGTGTTGTTGTTGGCGGTTCTTTATTAAGAGAGTGTGGTATTTCATTTCATGGAGACGAGTCTATTGTGTTTATATTTAGTTCCCGTGTGTTTCAGTTTAGTCGTTCCTTTCTTGGGTTGTTCATTTCATAGTTTCATCGGCAATTGATGTCGGTTTAGAGTTTATACTGTATTTAGTTTGGTTTGAATAGATTCTTAGCGTTCTTGTATCGTGTTTCCGTAGTGTCTCGCAATTGGCAGCATAATTGAAAAATAATTTCAGCCAAAACTCCAACAGCCAAACGAAAAAAAAAAAAATTGTATTCGTGTTGTCTGTATTTTCGATCCCTGACAAGAGCCACCACCCCCAACCAACCATGGACTTTATAGACTTTGACACGTTCACCAAGGACACGTCTACCACCGAAGATGGTGTTCTTCCACAACCACAGCCGCCATTGTCATTACCCATCAGCTCCAACCTAGATCAATTCAGCAAGAAGTTGTCCAACTTCAGAAGCATACTAGCTGTTGACAAACCCAAAGAATCAGACCTGGACCAACAGACCAATGACCTCATGGAGAAATACGCCCAGATGTCGATTAACCTCCTCAAGAAGGAGAAAGGTGGCGACGAGTCGACTGCCGACAATGAAGTGCATGACGTGGCGGTGCACAATATGTTGTCCACGAGATTATCCCGAGTGCTTAACGACTCGCTCAGCGATACAAACATCAGAGAAATTTTCACTAATTTGGAAGAAAGGTTTGAGAAAGAGTCCCAGTGTTATGTTGTGGATTTGATTGAGCCTGGGATCACGGGGTCGATTTCACGAAAGAAGTTCAAGGGAAGAATCGAGCATGAGATTATCAAGAACCAGCAGAGCATACTTAAACAATACCAGCCGACGATAAAGCAGTTGAAGAATATAGAGACCAAGTTGCAGGAGTTGAATGAGTTGAGCAAAGAGACGAATGACAAGATCAATAAGAATTTCGAGTTTTCGAACGATTTGAATGCGGAGATAAATGGGTTGAATAAGAATAAGCAGATGATTGGGCTAAAGAAGAACTTGTTGATCAATTTCAAAGAAAAGTTCACGTTGAATGAGTATGAAGAGTTTGTGTTGAATTCCGGTGATTTGAATGATGAGTTTTTCGAAATATTGAAACGTGCTGAACTGATAAATGAAAACTGTTCTATTCTTCTTTCGTTGGATAATCCGCAGTTGGGGTTGAAGATAATTGCCAAGAGTAACCAGATCATAAACAGAGCAATGGATAGAATTGTGAGCTACACTAACAAGACGTTGGATAATTTGTATTCTTTGAACTCCAAGTTAAGGTTGGTTACATTGCACAACTGCTTCAGGTTCTTGCAGAACAAGTTGAACTACTTCAATTCCATTGTTAACACATTCAGTGAATCAAGATCTAAAGTGTTACTTGATGAGCTATACAAACAGATTCAAGGTGATGTGGAAGTTAATGGGCAAAGACGATCAAGTTCTGTGTCAAGTGGCTCTCGACCAATTTTCATGTCGGCTCACGATCCAACTCGATTTGTCGGTGATTTACTAGCATACGTGCACTCTATTGCTGTCAATGAATCGGAAACCATAACGAGCATATTCACAATGGGCGATGACAACGATATGGAGTTTGAGAGCTCGATACACGATGTGACTGACAAGATATTGAGGTCGTTGTCGCGTCCTGTAAAAGCTCGTGTTGAGCAGATTGTCTCCAGTGAGACAAAGCTTTCCACGGTGATGCAGATATTCAATCTTGTTGAATTGTACTCCATTATGTTCAAGAAGCAATTGGGTGATACTGGTAACTTGGTGGAGACGATCAAAGAGTTGATACAAATCTGTCAGGATCGTATATTCATGATTATATCAAACAGATTGGCTGCAATTAAGACCAGCAACCTGGCCAAGTTGGAGTTGAACTTGGATTTGCAACCACCAGAATGGATTATTGAGTTTTATTCTGACATTCTTCCACTAGTTGATCAGATAACGACAGAAACCATGTTGAACTTGTCACAGGAAGAGAATGATCGGTTCTTGGATTTGATCATCAATCAACCAATTGAAATATTCTATGCACATGTGGACCAAAACAAACTATTTTCAGAGAAGCGAGACGTCTTGTTGATAAAGTCCAACTTCCTTGATTTGATCATGTCCAAGATCATGCCTGTTACATTGTTGACGGATAAGGTGTTGGAAATAAACGACATGATTGACGCTACGATATCCAAGATTACAGAACTAGAATTGGTGAGCATGTTGAACAAGTGCAACTTGTACGACTATTACAACATTGTCAACATGATTTGCCCATTCACTGATGACTTTTTCGAAGTTTCCATCTACGAACCCATCAAGGAGAACAAGTTGTACACCACTGAAAATTTCACGAAAGTTGATGAACTAGTCCAGGAGTACTTGCCAAATGCAATGATTGAAATACAACTGACGCTTTTGAAATTAAACTCTCCAATTGCAGTAAACGAGATTGTGAACAACGCGTGTGAGAGGTTTGTCAAGTTTTATTTCAAGTTGAACTTGGTGAACCAAGAATACTTGCAGTACTCATTCACGTGGTCCGATTTAGAGTTGGCCACATTGTTAGGTATCGAGGACGTGTATGTTCAACCGTCAATAGATGTATAGGAAAGACGAGTAATGCTATTAACTATATATCAGAGTGATCGGGGATCTTACCTCTACCGTATCCATCTTTCGAGTAATAATCCATAGGATACACCTTTTCTTCGCCCATCGTGTCCTTTTCCAACATCACCATAGCTTCATATGGAGTCAATAAAGGTTTGTTGAAAGCGTACCCCCAATCAATCGACAATCTCGGGCAAGCAACCTGCACAAACGCATCTACATCATCAAACATGGCGATTTTAGAAGGCAAGATCTCACTCAAAATGATCTTCACCACCTGGATTCCCTTCTTCAGCAACTCCTTCTCCAACTTATCCAACGTTATCGGGTTCCCCTGTCTGCCCAACGCACCTAGTATCAACCCCACCTTCTTTGCGTACTTTGTCGTGGCAATTGCGTCCTTCCTCACCTCAATCATCTGTTTCTGGTCATAGTATTCCCGCGTGAACTTCCTTCCGTATGGATCGTACCGGTACGCAGGGATGTCGGGGTTGTGGATCATCGAGCTCTCCAAATGGAACCTGCCGTCCCCGATGTATATCATTGACTGGATATGCGACTTGTCCAACTTCGCCGACGTGCACCCCAACACCTCGCCTTTCGAAAGCGGTCTCGTTTGCGGCGGGATCAAGTATATTGGCTTGTCTTCGTCGGCTTCCAACTTCGCCTTGATGCTGTGGATCGTGGGGTTGAACTGGATCGTGCCAAACACGGCGATCTGGCTCCCGCGGTCGAAATTCAACTTGATGGTGTTAATTAAATGGGTTTCATCGATGTTGATCGTCACGAAAACGTAGAGCACTTTGATGGACATCAAGTCGATGGGCACGAGACACGAATGTGCGTAGTGCACGATGAAATCGCAGTCGAGGGAACGTGCGGTGTAGTCATCGATACAACACGCACCGTAGGACACATCACCCATGACGATGGTCTCTACCTGACAGAACTGCTCGATGATGTCCGAGATGATGAGGGAATAGATGAGGAGACCTTCGGGCATTTGTAAGGCTACTCGTGTGGCGTTCTGTTTCTTGATGTTCCATATGGTCTTGTGGATTTCGAAGTTGTAGTTGGATGGTAAGAGCTTGATTGCTTCGTTTAGTTCCTTGTCGTTTAGTATATCGTCGGAAATTTGGTTCATTACTCGACCAATGTGTCGAGATGTGTTGGGCCGGCGTGCTAATGGCTGCTCGCCTTCTTTGACATTGATGTTTGTTGGTTTCCTGCCCACAAATCTACGCTTGGAGACTCGTGGCTTCTCTGAGTCTATAGCAGCGGGCACTTCAACGGGCACTTCAACGGGACTCATATTGGCTAGGTGGTGTGTGTATGTGGTTCTTAGTAGTGGAGACAATGATATAGGATAAAGAAAATTTTTTTCTTCCAGTTGATTCCAGATTACGTAAAGGTGCTGCCTCCATCATCGCGAGACAAATATTGGGGAGGAATGAAGAAGTATTGCTGCACAACCACCATCACTCTTTCATAGCTCAACCCATCCAACAATGATAACGCCGTTCTTTACAATCGCACAGGACGATGAGTTCATATATATCGACGTCAAGATCTCACATATCCGGTTCAGTGCACCAAACATCGAGATGACGATCAACAATGACGTATTTGTGTTTTCGCTACCACCATACTACTTGCGTTTGCGATTGCCTTATAACTGTGTCGAAGATGAAAGGTCCCATGCGGAGTACGACTCCAAATCAGAATGCGTCAAGATTAAAATACCGAAGGAGAGCAAGGGTCAGTTCTTCCCGGACTTGGACTTGACTGCTAAGTTGTTGGCAAGAACCAATGAGCCGAAGTTGGGTGACGTGGGACAGCAGGACAAGTCTGCCAAACCGTTAATTGAGGAGGTTGGTGGTGATGTGGGTGATAACCACGATATCAGTCAAGCAGAGAAAGATCTCGAAGAAGGAGAGCAGTTCAATTGGGAAGTCAAGCAAGAAGTGCCCGTCAACCCAGCACTCGAGAAACTTGGCGATGATGGAGAAGCATCATTCTCCAACGTCGCCATCCAACCAACTAAGTACGGTTTCAACAACCAATACGATCAAATAGTCGGGGTCTCCATGGCCAACGGAAACGACATCAACGAACTCGGCAACCCGGAGAACACACCAGACACCGACCGGATCATTGAACGGTTAATAAAAGAGAACATCAAGTTCGACCCCGAGATCTACGCCGCAGATTACATTATGGAGAAGTATCCCGCCATGGATGACGACAAGGACTTTAAGAGCTTGATTGAGTGGAAGAACCCCATGATCCAGAAATTCCTCAAATGGTACAAGCAAGAGCAAAGCTTGCCTGGGAGTGAACGGAGTGCGGTTATGCCGGTTGATTTCACCAAGGAAGAACAGGAGAAGATGATCCATTTGCCTAGGAAGTCGTACCTTATTGAGGACTCATACAAGCCGGAGATACTTATCTTGTTGGTGTGCTTGTTGTTTGCGTATCATTTCGATCTCAGGGAGAATGAAGGTGATCATAATATTGAAAGCGCTTGGACTATAGGTAAGATAACACCGCAGTTTGCGTTCCTAGATGCCAAGATCGTCATGGATCGTTCACAGAATAATGCGTTGCGAGCAGCTGTGATAACGTGCGTAAGACGAGCTTTGTCGTATCCTTTCCATAGGAGCTTCAAGTTGATTGGGAAAGTGTGGGATGATGTGTATTACAATCTCAGAGGGGGAAAGAGACTCGTCTTGAAGGCGTTGTTGGGTTTGAAGGAATTGTTCCGGTTTCATGATATTTATTATGTGTATGACAAGATCTGGCTAGAAGATCTTTGTTCCTATCTTATCAGTGACAACATTTCGGAAGCCACAATCAGAAACCTCGCTCATGATTTGAAGAAGGAAGTGAGTGGTGTTACTAAACAGGACATAACATTTGAGAAAATGAATGTTGACGCCATGAAGGACGAAGCTGAAGAAGGTCAACAGACTGAAGACGACGACGACGAAATGATTGCTTTAAACCTAGAGGAGATAGAAATGATGGCTGAAGATCTGTATAAACAATACCAAGACGCACAATAAATGTACATCTCCGTCCATGAATCCATATATTTAATCTTTAACCATAAAACTCAACCCTTTACCTAACAAACCTCTCAATTTAGCTGGATTCAGCTTGGCATAAGCTATCAAAACTGCAAAACTCAAACTGAAAGCTAGTATCTCCATCTTGATGTTCTTGTCTGTCGGTTCAGGGTCCACAAACGTTCCTAACGCTTTTGGTGCAACATACATTGACAACTCGTCTCTTCTGTCAGGATACTCCAACATAATGCTGATACCACTGAACGCGGAACCTGCCTTTAGTGCCCAAACGTCCCAGAATCTTTGTCCAAACCAATGTGGATGGTAGTTTCTCACATAGCAAAAGACACCCCATTGGATAGCTGAATAAGCACCCAAGAACGAAGCAGACCTCACCGTCTTGACCAACATCCGTATTGGGTTGCTTCTGAACTTATTAACAAATATAAACACAAACGCATTGATGGCAAAATACGCCTTGAATGCAAACTTGAACTGGAGCCAGAACCGAAGCACGGCATGCTTGAGACAGCTTCTTGTTTTGAACTGGTGGAATATCTCGCAAGGTAACTTGTCAAACTTTAAAGGGTCTCCAAGGCTCGGAATCTTGCCGTATTTGGTACAATACTTTTCGAAATGATCGTGCTGTGGACCCCCTTGATCCTGCACGTCATAGTTGAGTTGGTTCGATTTGAGGTAGTTCATCCCTTGCACAATCTCATCGTCAACGGCAGTAGCCTTATCTATCCACTTCTTGTAATCAGGCGGGAGTTTCTCCGGTTCATAAAACCACGTCTCCATAATGACATAACACGATGCCATAAACATAATGACATCACCAAACCTATCCAAGTGTTTCAAAGTTGACGTCTTAGCGTCAACCATACTGGCAAAATTCGACGTTATCACGGTATCCAATGCCCTCGTTATCAAGACCAACGTCCAATCAAGAGTATAATGTCTGTCCTGCTTGAGTTTCTCTGTTTGGAAACTGGGGAAATTCAACACTGCCGAAGTGAACGCCGCGCAAAATGAGCTGAAGAACTGGAGTTGGTCCGGTTGTATGTGGTGTCTCAATATGGATGTGTATATCGGGAGGAATGCGTTCAATGTAGCTACTAGCTTGGTCATAAACACAGGTAGTCTTCCTGGATCCAATGGTTCAGATAATGCCTGGATCACATCGCTTCCATACCCCTTGAAATCCAACTTGAACAAGTGGCTGAAGAATCGGGATACAAGCTTCGGCAACACTTCATAGATATATGCAAACAAGAACGTGCTGACGGTTGATCTTTGCACAAAGATCAGTCTGAATATTTTTATCCCTGTTTTGATCGATAAGTTGGTGAGGTATTTGATTAATCGTAGGATGCGAACGACGATAGTGCCAATTGGCGTTGACCCGTTTGCTCTGATGGTAGCCAATACCTGCCTTCGTATTGACTTCGGCACCGGATGTAAAACGATTGAGGTTGGGGACATGATTGGTGTCTTGAAGAATAACTAAAGCGTCAGGGCAAAAAAAAGTTAGTTTATCTTGCTGCCCCCTTTATATTGCTAAAGAAGGAAATATTCTGTACTTCCGTCGCCAGACGCTCGTCGTACGATAAAACAACTAGAATCTGCGGCTAAACCAACCGAGGCAGTTTCGTCCCGCGGTTGACAGCGCGTGGAGGGGCGAGCACGGGTGGTGGAAAAAAAAGATTGAATAGACAACTACGAAACTTTTGCAACCAAAGCCGGACAAGACCCCTATTGTTTGATAATGGCTACGTGTATACATTTCACGTAATGCTGGATTAATGACTATATAAATTAAATAAAGATTAGACAATGCTGTAGCAAATGCAATAAAATAAAATATTAATCTGTGAACAATTACAAGGATTAAAGCTCTATAACCAATTCCGTTTACTTTCCCTCTCTTCCTTTCTAACTCGTAAAATAAAATAGTAATGAAATAATAAAAAAAACTAACAATAACAACCAATATCTGCTAATTCAAAGTAACAAGAAGTAAAAGGGTTTTATACTTTTTTTAGGGGGTAGCTTCATGCGTTCTTCCTTGCAAAGGTCAGCCTGTTCCGGCGATGTGCCCTTGGTGGGTTTGCTTCTTCCTCTACTTTCAGGGCTGTCGTATCACTAACTGAACTATCCATCGACATGTCTGGCTCCATGTCGACATCATCTTTATGGGCCGATTCTGACGTAGACGGTTTCGGTGTGGAGGATGCTAACTCAGGTTCAGGATCTTGTTCTTTCGGCTGCTCCTTTGCTGGTTCTTCTGGTCTCGATTTCAGTGATGAGATTGGCGAAGACTCTTGAATCGGCGTGGTGGCAACCGAGGATTTCCTTCGCTTGTGTGACAGAGTTCTCACAGGAGAACCACTTGTGCTGGTTGGACCCAGCAGTGTCGTGGTTGGTTTCCAATGGTGGAACTGAATCACGTGCTGAAAGGATGTCATAGATTCCTGCAGCGGTTGCACTTGCAGCTTATTCTGTTTGTGTAAGGGTTGGGCGGGTATTGGTTTCACCTGCAAGGTCGAAGTGGTCCCCACCAAGGGCGATTGCAACGACTGTGCTCCTTTGTTTGGATCAGCAGCACTCAAATCTATGACATGCTGCCGATTCGGTGTCTCCACCGGTAGTGAACTGTGGCGTTGATGAGAAGGCAACTTCCTTGCTGCTGAAGACGATGCTGATGCGTACCCACGGTATGGCGTGGTTGGTGTTGCCAAGTTGGCAACTGCGGCTGCGCCAATCTTAGCTGGCGACAACGGTCTTCTCCCACTCGAGCTGCCAGCACCAAATCTGAAACCTAAGGGTGGACCACCGGCAACATTGAATGCATCTTGTTGTGTAACAGGTCCACTGCCGCTTCCTCCACTGCTGTTGCTTCTTCTATGTGCTTTCTGGAAAGGACTGGTTTGAGGCATGGCTCCGCCTTGCTGTTGCAATTCCTGTTGCATTCTCTTTTGGTTTGCCTGTATTATTTGGATCTGTTGCTCCTGCAGTAGTCCTGGTTGCATGAATACTGGAGGTCCTTGCTGTTGCACAACTGGAGGATATTGTTGGGGTTGTTGCTGTTGTTGATGAGGCGGCGGTGGTGGTACTTGTTGCGCCTGCGGTTGGAACTGAGGGCCAGGGGGCGGCTGGGGCAAAGGTTGTTGTATCATCGCTTTCATCTGTTCTTCAGTCAACTCAGGCATTTTGCCAACACACATCAAGGGTATTAGATGAATGGGGATTTGTGCTCGTAATGCAGTTTGTAATATAGCAAGGTTCTTATTTGCTGTCTCGACCCTGTAGTACTCCTGTTTGGTTCGCTCCTGTTCAGCTCTTAATTTGAGTGCATCTTGGAAAGAATCGTCTGAAAAGGGAAATGATGTTACATTAGGACCCAATAAGGATAATAGACCAGGATCGCTTATCGGCTTTTGTGGGGATCTATAAGGCTCTTGGAGTTGTGATGGATGGGATATCGACTCGCTCAATCTCCTTAGGGATGGAATTGCCGTTGTAGCGGTAGGAGACGCCCTATTCTGGCCCTGGAACGGGGGTTGTAGCTCTTCCACATTTGTGCTCGATGGACGTTTCTGTGGTATCGACGGCTGCTGTTGTTGAGACTGTTGTTTCTGCTGCTGCAGATGCTGTTCTTCTTCAATATTCTTGTCAATGAGTGAATTTACACTCATAGATGACATTATTGATTCGGGACGTGTGTGTATGATTTGTTCTGGTATTTTGGTGGATGAGAAGGTGTGCTAGAAAGAAGGGGAAAAAAAGACAAAAACAAATAAAAGAAAACAAAAGGTGGTAGAAAAAAAAACACAAACTTAAGGGCGGTTGGGGGTTGAGGGTTGGTGAAATGGGTAGGTGGTTTGTACGAAAGATGGTGTGGAATGGGATACCCAATGGCTAGAGTGAACCGTGTGCTTGTCCTTGTAGTAGTGGTGGTTGTTGTTCAGAGATTGATAAAAACACGAAGAAAGGAAATAAAAGAAATAGCAAAAAGAGAGAAGGAAGAAAAACCAAAAAAAAAATGTTCTTGCTATTTGAATTGCCAATGGGCCTTTTGGATATGAAATGGGTTTTGATAAGTTATACCCAAAAAACACACTTAAGCAGAGTGTGTATATATGGTGCATGCTCTGTATGCATAATCGAGTATTGGGGATTTCGTTGACTTTGTACACTGCAGACAATGAACTAAAAAAAGCAATTAACACAACATTTAGCATGATCTACATGATTTATTCTTCCCTCTGCTTCATCTACAGCCAACTCTGTGGTGGTTCTAACCTCCTGCTCCTGGTGGTGGTGTGTGAGTCTATGTGTGTGGGTGTATATGTATCGAGATTCTTTTTTTGCATTTTCTTTTTGCCTTAGCCAAAAACATTCTCCGGTAAGCCCTTTTCAAAAGAACCAATGTGAACAATACCAATAATAGGCAATTTATTAGAAGGGTCACATTGTTGGGGATAGAGCTTAGGTTTAAGATTGCACAACTCTAACCAAAAACGAACGATGCAGACAATCGAATCCCACTCGAATTGTTTGCATTGTACGTATAATTCCCACCACCACCATCATCACCACCCACCATGTGTGTGTGTTTGTTTGTCTCATCTTCTCCTTCGTCCCCCTTCCACCGCTTCCCTCCATCCTAGTCTAGCCAATTCTGTCTAAAAATAAAAAAGCATAAACCGCTTAAACAAGGTTATTATATTTCTCTTTTGGGATGAAATTCTTATGAATGCGGAAAACGAACTTCTATTTTTACCCAATTGTTATCCCACACAGAAATTTCATAATCGAATTTTATTCCGCCAATTAATTTACCCAATACAGGGCTAGAGAGCGATGATTTCATTTCATGCAGTTTGACCCTCGATTGGCAAAACATCAAGCTGCTTTCTTTCTAATTTTAGCAGTGTAATGGACGTCTTTCTTCCAGCAGGTGTGTTACCATACCACCTAGACTTTTTGAAGTTTCGTAAAAAGATTCCCACGAAGATGAGAAGCACTCCATGGCAGAGACAAAAAAAAGAAATAAAAAGAAACCTCAGTCTCCGTTGATCTGATCGAATCATTCTAGACTGTAGCTGGTCTCTCTCTCCCATGATTTGATTCTTCTTGACCATTCTGGATGTCCTGGAACATCGGAAAAAAGAACAAGCAAAAAAAAGGTGGAACAAAACAGGACCCGGCGGATGAAGGATAGAAAAGGGCAAAAAGAAAAAATAGGAGAGGCAGTAACACTGGAATTTTGCTCATACAAGGCAGCTGCTCGCCTCTGCGTCTTCGAGGATTATTACATTTCATGTAAAGAAACAACAATAAAGGGGGTTTATAGCATTTTCGTTCTGTGATGGAAGCTTTGCTAGGAGCGGAAATCAACCAACAAGGAGAAAATTTATTAGATTTGCTTTCCTTGTTTCTAGACTGAATGCGTAGTAAAGTCACAGGGCGACGGGATAAGCTCTTCAGTTTCAGATTCTACAGTTTCAGTAACACGTTGAAGAGTGGCAGCAATAAAGGGTTGCGTCGTGTGAAATTTCCTGCTTGGGAGAGAGAGAGGGATGAAAGAAGCTAGAGGGATGTCGTAGGACGTGTCAGTTTTCTCCCCTTGCTCCAAACGCACACGGGATTGAAAATTCCAGGTTGCTGCAATGGCAATCCCACAGTTGGATCTATACAATCAACTGCAGTATCCTATAAGATATCAACCCTCGGCAAAAACAAACCAATATCCAGTTTTCTAAATCTCTACCTGCTGCCTGCAAAATCCCCTATTGAATTGACTGCAAAATTCCAACAAAGGGAGAAAAAAATTACCCTGTGTTTGTGTTGCCAACAGTAGACGACAACGACAACACCAAGAGTTGGAGAGAAAAAAAAGAAAACGATGGTTGATTTCCGCCATCTTTACACGACTAAATCAGTGGCTGAAAGAAGAGAAAAAATTACCAGGGCGGTGTCAATTAGCCAAATCAACATCAACAAGAGAGCGGTAACTCCTTAGGCAACACACACAACAAGTTCACACCTCCTCAGGCTTTTGTGGTTCTGTACATAGATACAATCAAGGTTCTCTTGTGATAAATTATGGGCAAAAACAAAAAGAAACTGAACAGTCTGCCTCAGGCTCCCAAAGACAATGGGAACGAAACAAACAATCCACCCAATGATTCCATTGATAATGAAGAGCTTGCGGACAAGGTTGCTATAGAGGATAAACAGGAAGACAAAGTGGAACCATCGGCTGAGAAAGAAACAAATTCTAATGGCTTACTGGCGGAGTCATCTGCCGACACGGCTGCATTGCTTGAAAAATTAAAGCAAGCGGAGCATGAAAGAGATGAAATCCAGCAATCGTATGATAATCTAGTCAGCAAGATATCGTCGATGAAGACAATATTTACTAAATTGAAGCAGTCGGAGTCGGAATTGGAGGAGAAGACGGAATTAGCTGAAAAATTGACGACCGAAAATGAAACTTTGAAGCAACAATTGAGGGAATCAGCATCCGACAAGGTAGATTTTGATACCATTGATAAGTTGAAGGAAGCAAACACTGATTTGAACAACGAATGTGAGAAATTGAGTGACGCATTAACCAAGTCCAGGCGAGAGTACACCTCGACAATCCAGGAGTTGCAAGATGAAAAATACGAGTTGGAAAATCAAAACTCAAAGATATCAAAAAAACTACACGAATTGAAACAGGAAATCAACGAATTGAGTCTTGCTCAAGATGAAATGAACATGGAACAGAAGAATTATATATCCACCATTGACGAACTCAAGGAGAAACTAGCATCCAAAGACAACGAGATATCCGAGGGCAACAAAACAATAGAGGATCTCAAGACGCTAGTATCGGTGAACCAGACAAATGGAGAAAAGGAAATAACATCCTTGAACGACAAGATCTCCCAATTGGAAGAAAGCATATCCTCACACGAAGCTAATAACAAAAACTTACAGGAGGAGCTCACTACGAGCCGGGAAGAATTGGGTCAATTGAACGAAGAGATTAAGAAGATTGATGAGTTGAGAACCGAAGTGCACAACAAGCTGTTGCAAATTGGCAAATTGCGTCACGAAGCAATCATTCTCAACGAGCACTTGACCAAGGCGCTCACGATGTTGAAACAAGGTGGTGAAAACGGATCCAACAAAACGATCGATAAAGAATTGATCTCCAACGTGCTCATAAGTTTCCTACAATTTCCAAGAGGTGATACCAAGAAATTCGAAGCATTGAACTTGATTGGTGTGTTATTGGAATGGGATGAACTGCAGAAGGTCTTAGCTGGGTTGACTCATTTGCCAAATCTCAAGAATCAACAAACAAAGTTGGATAAAGATGGTAACGAAGTCCCTGTTAGACAAAGTTTTGTATCGTTATGGACAGAATTTTTAGAAAAGGAATCAAGTGGGAAGTAGGTACCCCCGCTTTTACAGGTTTAATGTACAATATTAAGAACGGCGTGAGTAAGGTAGAAGTGGCATTTATAGTGTCCGTAGGACTCGTACGGGTGTTTGCGAAAACGGACGCGTATGGGTCAGGGAAACAGAAAGAAAAAAAAATCTTAAGCAAAACAACGTCCTACCAGAATCCCTAAGTAACACGTCCCCCCTGTTATCCAACCATGGTGAATATCGATGATTTCTTTAAACTGACAAAGAAATCAAAACCTGTATGTATCTAATTGCAACGAATGTTTTGCGAATTGATCTTGTCATTGCTAACACTTTTGATAGCTGCTGGGTAAAGCCATCATACCTGACCATAAGGAAAAACCAAAACCAGTAGCCAAGGCAGCACCCAAGCCAAAGCCAAAGAAGGAAGTGATTGAACTAGATGACGACGATGATGACGATGACTTTATTGCTGATGATAATGATATAGAGGAAGATGATGATTTCAAAGATGATGGCGATGACGATGACGCGGATGAGAGTATAGTTATTCTTGATGAACCGCCAAAGAAGAAACGAGCTACATCACGGGCCAAAACCTCACCAAAGAAAGAACCTGTCAAGGCTGAATCTCCTAAGAAACCAGCAAGAGCGCCTGCAAAGGCATCTCCAAAGAAGAAGGGAAAGAAAGAAGAAACGGATCAGCAAGTTCTCGACATCCTTGCGAGTCTCCCAGACGCTGAATTACCAGATATTGATCCCAACAAGAAAGTCAATTTCTTTGAGCTTCAAGCCAACAGGGACGAAACGGCAGCGACAACTATCGAATTGCCAGCGGCGCAACCAAACTGCTTGTCGGGTTTAACTATCGTCTTCACTGGTCAGATGCCAAACTTGGATCGCACCACTGCTGAACAAACCGCTAAGCAATATGGCGCAAGTGTTCCCAAGTCTATCCTGGGTCGTACAAGCTTGGTGGTTCTTGGTGCTGAGGCCGGTCCTTCAAAAGTCAAAAAGATTAGAGACTTGAAGATTAAGGCGATTGATGAAGCAGGTTTTATCAAGTTGTTGGAAATGATGCCAGCAGATGGTGGGTCTGGAGCAGCCGCAGAGAAGGCCAAAGAGAAACGTGAAAAACAGGAACAGGAAATTATCAAGCAAGCCAAGTTGGAAGAGAAACAAGAAAAAGCCAAAGAAGCTGAAAGGAAAGCTAGATTGGCTGCCGTTGCTGCCGCTGCCGCTGCAGCACCCTCGTCTTCTCAAAGCCATGAAATATCTCCTCCAGCTTCACAATTAAGAGATACACCTTCCAAGGATAAGTTATGGACAGATAGACATGCCCCAACTGATGTCAGTCAGTTATGTGGTAACAAGGGACAGATCAAGAAGTTGCAACAGTGGTTGGAAAACTGGTTCACCTACCAAGCTAGAGGTTTCAAAGGCTCACAAGACGATCCAAGTGCATACAGGGCCGTTTTGATTAGTGGTCCACCAGGAATTGGTAAGACTTCTGCTGCTCACTTGGTTGCCAAGAGTCTTGGTTATGATGTTTTGGAAAGGAATGCTTCAGACGTCCGTTCCAAATCCTTGTTAAACGCTAATGTTAAATCCATATTAAGCAACACTTCGGTGGTTGGATTCTTCAAGCATCGTGACGATAAGGAACAGCAGGATACCAGCAAGAAATTCTGTATCATTATGGATGAAGTTGATGGTATGTCGAGTGGTGACCATGGTGGTGCTGGTGCTTTGTCGCTGTTCTGTAAGATCACCAAGATGCCTATGATTTTAATCTGTAATGACAAATCGTTGCCCAAGATGAGAACTTTTGACAGAGTAACCTATGACTTGCCGTTTAGAAGACCCAATGAAAACGAAGTCAAGGGTAGATTGATGACTATTGCATTCAGGGAGAAGATTAAATTAGACCCAAATGTGATTGGGCAATTGGTGCAAGCTACTTCCAACGATATAAGACAGATGATTAACTTGTTGTCCACTGTGTCCAAAACTCAAAAGTCAATTGGGGCTAACTCCATGAAGGAGGTCAGAGAAGGATGGAGCAAGCAGGTGGTGTTGAAACCATTTGATATTGCTAGTAGACTATTGAGTCTGGCAATCTGGTCTGCACCCAAGCTGACTATAGATGACAAGTTGAACTTGTACTTTAACGATTTCGACTTTGCTCCGTTAATGATTCAGGAGAACTTGTTGATAACGAAACCGAGATTGCCCGGAAAACCAATAAACCATGTTGCTCAGGCTGCAGACGACATCAGTTTGTCTGACACTGTGAACTCGTTGATCAGATCAGGAGAACAACAATGGAGTTTGTTGCCATTCCATGGCATAATGTCTACAGTGAAGCCATCTTACGAAGTTGCGGGACAAGTGTTGGGCAGATTAAATTTTAGTAGTTGGTTGGGACAGAATTCTAAGCAGATGAAATTCCAGAGAATGTTGCAGGAGTTGCAATACCATACTAGAGTTAGAACATCGACTACAAAGCAAGAGTTGAGACTCGATTACTTAGACACTATCTGGGAGAAGATTACCAAATCCATCAAGGAAAAGGGCGATGCTGGCCTTGATGAAGCCATAGAAGTTATGGACGAATACTACTTGACCAAAGAAGACTTGGACAATATTGGTGAGATGATCAATAAAGAATTGAAACTACTCCCAAAGACCAAATCAGCATTCACAAGAAAATACAACAGTGCTATACATCCTACAATTATTTACAAGACTGGTAACTCCTTGGGAATCGGTGGCAGAAAAGCAGCCGCTCCAAAAGCCGATTTCGAAGACGTTATTGACGATGATATGGAAGACGTTCCAGACGATGATGAGGGTCAGGATTCGGACAAGATTGACAAGAAGGATAAATTGATCAAAATGAAACCAACGAAAGCTGGCTCAAGAATAAAAGCTACTGGTGGTACCGCAAAGAAGAGACAAAAGAAGTAGGAGCTCATCAATGTGTATATGTGTTTGTGTATAATTACATAACTTTCTGGTTATTGTTTCGTAAATCGCGTGGGATTTCTTGGGCATGTTTTTTTCCTCCCTCTTGCGCCTTACGCTTGGTGTGGTGGTTGTGATATCATCGAATGTGAAACTTCAAAACACTCCTGCCACCTATAAAGAAGTTTTTTCTTTTCATTCATCGTCAATCCTTTCGTTCACCATACTTATACCCCCCTCCTTATAGATCACGATCATGTCAGGGTTCCCTCCCTTATTCAACGTACCAAACACCAAGAAAACGTCGAGTAATAAAGTGTTGCCGAATCTTACGATCCCACCAAGCAGCAACAACAAGGAGAACCCAAACCCTTCCTCACTCCTCTCCACAAATAACAACGGATCGAGTTTAAGCGTCAATTCAAACATATCTGCCAAATCAAACGAGTATGATCAGTTCGTACAGCCTCCATCACAGCACTACACAGCATCGATGCCCGCCCCGGTGCCTCTGCTGCTGCTGCTACTGCTACTGCTGCTGCTGCAGTATCCCGCTAGTTCACCGAACGTAGCGACCCCTGTTACGTTATCTTCTGCATCATCCAGCAGCACGATCAAACCGTTGAAGCGAAAACCACCGCCACCACGTCTTAACACAAATGCAGAAAATGGCGTGGCGGCGATGGATATAGACGAACCGCACCATGACCAACAACACCAACACCAACAGCATCAGCCTATAGACAAGTTTGATCTGTTTAGTACAAAGCATCATTTGGAACAACTCACGCCGTATGATTGGCACTTGTTAGCCAATTCGAATAAGATCGTGGAGATTAGCAAATTGGGCGAAGGCAATGGTGGATCAGTGACCAAATGCTACTTGTCTGAGCTATTGCCCAACAAACAGATCTTCGCCTTGAAACTAATCATAACGGACTCCAACCCAGACGTGCAGAAGCAGATTTTTAGGGAGTTGGAAGTGTCCAGAAAATGCCAGCACCCAAACATAGTCAAGTACTACGGGACGTTCTTGTTGGAGAAACAGTCCATGATTGGAATATCTATGGAGTACATGGACGGGAAGTCGTTGGATAGCATCTACAAAGAGGTCCTCAAGAGGGATAGGACCAATCGTATCAATGAGAAAGTATTGGGTAAGATTGCCAATTCGATCTTGAACGGATTGGACTATTTGCATCTGAAGAATATAATCCATCGAGATATCAAACCATCAAATATCTTGTTGGACACGAAGGGCAATGTCAAGTTGTGTGATTTCGGCGTCAGTGGAGAAGCAGTCAACTCAATTGCATCGACGTTCGTTGGGACACAGTACTACATGGCCCCGGAGAGAATCACTGGTGGGAACTACTCCATAACTAGTGACATTTGGTCGTTGGGCATGTCGTTGTTAGAGGTTGCCAATGGGGATTTCCCAATTGTGTCGTCATTGGGCCCGATAGAAGTGGTGGAGATGATCCTGAGAAGTCATTTGGAGTTGAAGGATTTCGAAGAGGATAATATCTTCTGGTCAGATGAGTTCAAGTTGTTTATTTCCAGGTGTTTGATGAAAGATTATAGAAGACGTCCAAAACCCAGGGACTTGTTGGCCACCGACGAGTGGTGTTTGATTCAACTGAAAGAGAAAGTTAGAATGGATAAGTTTGTCAAAGTCGTTTGGGAGTTAAATGAATGAAACAAAGAAACCAATCTAATAAATACACCGAAATAAATACACACAATAATAATAATAATAATAATAATAATAATATTAACGAAAAACGAAAACGAAAACCTTTCTAACTTTATCTAGCTGATTCTATTTTACGCCATTCTGTAATTGGATTGAAGGTTTCGAAATCTGCGTACTTCAAAATAAAGTCCGACTCAGTGACCAACTTGCACAAGCACAAGTCCAACTCCTTATCCAAACCCCCATCCAAAAACGTTGCCCTTTCTTTATACCAAATGATATAATCTGTCCATAAGTTGGCGTCCCTCTCCATATAGAACTTGCAAAAGATGCACAAGCTTGAGTAGACAAACAACAACCGCAAGGCAAAGTATTGTCCCTCATGCATCAACTCCCTCAAATCACTACTGAAATCCAAACAGCACAACATGAACGGGAATGGATACTTGCACATGGCGGTGGAGAAAATACCCTGTCTCATTTCGCCGATTGCGCCTTTGTATACCTCGTGCTGTCTCATAAACCCGGGGTTTTCCAGATACATCGTTCGCAACTCTTCCAAATCACCCCTCAATGAGACTATTATAGGGCTGATGACTTGGTTCTCGGGCGGCACCGTTGACTTGACCATTCTGTACAAGAACAACTCGCGCAAGCGTGAGTTGAGAATTGGTTTGATGCATTTGCTAATTGCTACTTTGTAGCTCTCGCATAGCGTGATGTAGTCCAATTCCATCTTATCAAAAGATAGAAGCGGCACTTGCAAGTGGTCGTATGCCAAGATTGTGAATTGAAAGATCAACCCAAAAAACAATTGATTAGCCACTTGCAAAGGATAGGAACCGTCAACTAGCCGGGAGTTGTCTAGCAACTTCCTCATCTCAACGACGGCTTCATCAAAGTACTGCATCGACATTATTTTCAACTGTTGTCGCTGTGAAGGAGAAATGAAATTGTTGGTGGCCAACAGCGACGACGAAATTCCCGTAGCGGTTGCAATATCCTTAACCACCTGTGGATTCAGACAGTGATAGAGCATCAATGATGAAAATGCATAGTACGATTGTTTAACCAATGTACTGTGTGCAAAGGTTAATGGAAGCTCAATAAACCATACTCTCATGAAGGCTCGGTTGTTGAAGTTGAAAATGTACTGGCCCCGCTCTTTGAAGAAATCTGTAAGGTACAATTCAAACCTTGATATCTGGAGTATTGAAGTGGCATTGGTAAATGTACGTGGCTTTGGTATTTCTTCAATGTGGATACTGACTTGCACATATCCTTCTTCTTCTTGTGATCTGGGGTGTGTTGTTGTTGTTGTTGGAATTAGGTCACCAACAGTTTCGTGTTGCACGTTGGTGACATTTGGTGCTGCATTGGAGTGCGATGTTGCAGCTACCTGTCCACTCTCTTGCGCCGTCTGTGGGTCCTCTTCTACAGCCAAGTCATGTTCGTAGACACACTCCCTGTTTGTATGGACACAGTACTCACACGGACGTCCTCTATCACACTAGAAAGTAAAAGTTAGTATGTGTGTTGCACGAAATAGCTACAAATGGAAGGTGCTTGTCGGTGGGTGAGTGGGGTTAGTTATAACGTACTCCTATCTTCAATTGTCTGCAACTCAAACAACGTCTCAGTCTTGATCTCCTGCTGGTGGTGCGCATGTCGTGGTTTCGGTATTCAATTAGTGGTTTTGAACAATATGCTCAAAGCCTGTGATTCCTCGTTTTTGTAATAATGAAAGATCCGCAAACCTCATTTATTTTTTTCGTATGAAGTTTATTTTTCTGTTTGTCTCTTTCCCTTGGAACTCACACACACACACACACACACACACACACACACAAAGGGGGAGGAGGAGAGGCGGAAACACACGGATAAACCACAGATAACTGCAAGTGAACATCCGCAAAAGCAAACCAACGGTAACCATTCCTGGCCAATACAACTCAAAAGGGTTTACCTTCTCACTTTCTTGGGCTGTCTCACTTTCTTCTCTCATCACAAAGCAAGGCGGGAACACCTAATTGCTTTGTACGCCGGTTGGAGTTTCCGGAAACGTAACTATGCCAGGGTCTCGCAGGATCTTGAGTGGTGGCGAAGACCAGAGTGGCCCACAAGGTTTTTCCTCTCCCGAATGAGATTGCTTCCATTCCGGAGCTTATCTCCATGTCCAGAAAACTAGACTTAGGACGGAGTATCGTCAGACAACCCACACAAATGCACCATCAGTGATGTTTGTTTCTAGTTACCTTGTGGTCTTGACCATAGTGGTCTTTCTTGATGTTGTTTCTCTCCATATTGCTGACCGTCATCTCGAAGAATGAAAGTAAGAAACTTCATCTGGAATTGTATCATACAAATTTCGGGGTAGTCTTGAGAGGTACAGGAGATATGCTTTTATAGTCCACAGATTTTTTTTATTTATTCTGGGTTTGTTTCCTCTTGTCTTCTGTTTTATAGTGAAATCAACCGAGTGTTTTTTTTTCTCCAGGATACCATTGTTGTTCGTCCGGCATATACGTGACTTTATCCACATTGCACAAGGAGAACAATGAGGCATCTGGGTTCTGACAGGATGGTACGTGATGTGTAAATCTCGCGGATAGTTCCTCCGGCTCTGCCCCCAAAACCCTGTTGGTTTGAGGCTAGTGCGTAATTTGCCGAAAATCCAACCACTAAAAAAACGACATTGTTCGCGCCCAAAGTGCGATTATATAATCGGCTAGCTAGCTTGCCAAAAAAATAAAAGAAAAACGAAAGCTTTTGTTGAGCAACAACCTGAAAACCTTGACAATCGGGAGAAGAATATCCTCCCTAGCCACAGACAGAGCCTTCTTAGGGGGGTGTTTAGGGAGAGTATAAAGTCTCTTATGCACGTTGTGCGCCTTTACACCAGAGAAGGGATTTGCAATGGGAACAACGATTGCTGCGAGAGACGCTTAGAGGAATAAACTGTGTATACGGCGGTTTTAAGACTGAAGGCGATAAGGACAACGTTCTGTTGGTCTATTGGTTCCTTGACCAAGACTGTGGAACCATTAGACTTACGAAGATCTTCCCATTTTATAGCAAAGATCGCACGTTTTGACTAACCAGACTGCGATTATGAAAGCGGTTATTTAGTGTCAGTATCTTACGAATTTAAGAACAAAAAAACTAAAAAAAAACAGTCTAGATTCCAAGCACCCCCCCTCCCTGTATTTTACCAAGCGGCTACGTCCCAACCAACGTTGATTTTTGGCACATGCTTTGACCCTACTCTCCTCTTTTTCCCTTCCCCGATGTGCATTCCTAAAAATTTCGGGTTTTGCAATCACTGGCTGGAGCTTATAGTCGTGCGACGGCGCACAATTTCTACTCTCTTTCTCTCCTGCGAAGCTCGAACCAATCAAAAGCTAACCGAAAATAATTTTCTCACGCTCATTCGACTGGAAACCAATCATACCATAAACATTAAACCCCCAACTCCACACATACACACAAGATGCCTGTGCCATTCGAAGGGTTGTTGCCATACGCTATAATGACTGCATTTTTCGGCTTGGCCGGCCATGGTGTGCAGTTCATCAGATACTGGGACAATGGCTGGAAGAACGATAGATACAACTTGGACGAGTGGGATCTGAAGATGATTGCCAGAGACTTGTTGTTGACTGGTGTCAAGAGAGGACAGAGTACCGATCCTGTTGCCCCTGAGTCGTTCAAGACTGCTCAAAAGATCGAACAGAGATACTGGACTCCATACAGAGACGAGTACTTCATATTGAGAGAGAGATTGTTCAGAGGTTATGCATTTGGAGAATGGGACTTTTCGTAGTCTGGTTGAGTTTAATGATGATGGTAAAGTTATTTATATATTCTGATAGTACTAGGTAAATATACATTGCAGAAAACAAAGAAAGCGTCTATTTGAAGTCTTTGTAGGTCCATTTTTCGGTGATTTTCTTTTGATATTTCCTCTTCTTTGCAACTGGAACCCTCGATTCAACTTTACCACTAGCTTGCATGTTCAACATTTGGTCGTAGAACAAGTTACCTTCCGGTTTCAAGTTTCTCAAGTTGCCGCTCAACTCGTCAGATAACTTGACTTCCATAGGAGTTTCTATAAGATCATGCTTGAATAGTTTCTCTCTTCTCTTACGCTTCTTCGATTCTGGTTTAGCAGCTTCCTTGTCAGCTTCCTTCTGCAAAATCTCCTCCAAGTTGGACAAGTCTTTCAACTGTTTCTTCAAGTCCTTGATTTCCTGTTCCAATTTGGTTCTTTCCTTGTGTTTCAACTCTCTGTTTCTCTTGGTCTTTGTCTTGATCTTGAACTTGTTTGGCTTATTCACAGACAACGAGTAGTCTTTCTCGCCGTCTTCTTTGGTTTCTTCCTCCTCTTCATCGTCGTGGTTATCAACAACCATATCATCCAACGTGTTCACCAACAATTGAATCTTCTTACGGTGTTCTTCCATCTGCTGTCTCGTCAACTCTTGTCTATACTCCACATCATACTCTTGATTAATCAACTCCTTCCAAGATTCCAACGATGGGTTATACGATTTACCCGCATGCACTTTCTTTTCAGTCAAATCATTCTTAGTAAGCTTAATAGGAGTTTCCTTCAAAGTCTTAGGCACAACTCTAGCCTTCGTAACCTCTGCCGTAGACTTGACATACTTCGGCTTCTTCTTATCCTCCTCTTCGTCCCCATCATTATCACCCCACAAATCCTTACTTGATGCACTCACAAGCCCATCCTGTTCAATTCTATTGATCAACTTATCCTCACTCTTAAACTTCCCACCGTTCAACTTGATCAACCTCAAGAGATCCGTCTTCTTGACGCCTTGGATCGTATCCCTCTTCTTCTCTTGGTGTTTACCATGAACCAAAGCAGGTATCTTGGATTTATTCGTCAAGATCTCCTTCGTTTTCAACTTCTTCACCGCCTTGAGTCCAATGTTGCTTGGTTTATCATCAATTATGAAATCGTCGTCTTTGGAAACCTTGCCAAGTATTACCTCTTCGTCGCGTTTCTCCTGTAAGTTCTTCTCAAGGTCTTCGATGTCGATGTTCTTCCTCCATGCTTTCTTACCCTTTCGCGATGACTGTGGCCTCACGGGTTTCTTGGACGTTATGGTAGCTTCACTCATTGTGTGTGTGTGTGTGTGTGGTTTCTACGTGCTGGTTGTATAACTCTGCCTGGGCTACAAAAAAATTCTGATACTGGAGATGAGATTGAACTTTTTTTTTCTGTGTTCCCCTTTTCTTCTGTGTGTCTGACATGGGACGCTACCAACAACGAATAATTAGACATTCATCATACATTAGTTAAAATATAAACCAGCTATACTAAATAAGAAAAAAAAATTCTATAAGCTTTAGTCACTGACCAAGGTTGTTGATCTTAAAGGGCTGCTGGATTCGCTTCTCATGTTACTGTCAGATTCAATCTTGGAGTCGTCAAATCCTTGAGCCAATCTCTGCAAGTTCTGTTCACTTAAAGTGGCAGGCACAGGTCTTGGCTTTTTCGGAGTAAGAGACCTTCTCTTTCTTCTCTTCAAACTGACATTCTTGGAAGCTTCTGAGTCGTTAAAAAAGGCAAGCATCCCGTTCCTTCTTCGGATACCCTCGTTAACCCAGAATTCACTTCTATACATTTCCCAACCTTCTCGGATATCCGTGCTAAACATTCTGGCGTTCAAGACCAATTTAACATCAGTGACCCCAATCCGTGGTTGACACTGAGACTGGCAGGTCACCAAGAACACTTCTATCTTTGAGTTCTTGTTCTGGATTGAGTTCGGCGACAACTTGTGGAAAACTTTCAAATTAAAACTAATAATGCCCAACAGGATTTCCCTAATAAAGTCAGTAACCTTGTCAACAAACGGCGTCTTAATCTTTACCAATCTAACGTTCAACTGCCTTATGCCTTGGTTTGTCAGTGACAAGAACTTTCTTGGTAACACAATGGTTTTCTGATATTCACCAGACAAATGGTATAATAACAACGTGGTAATCGTAGCAACCAAGCAAAATTGCAAGATAACTCTCAAAGTTCCAGTTGGGGTGTTATCCATAATAAATAAATGATGCGATAATGCAGCTATGATAGAACACAAAATACTAAGGAACGTCAAATATTTACGTCTCATAGCTCTTTGCTGAATGACTTGCTGACGGAGGCTCTCCTCTAAAATCAACAAGTTTCTGAAAACCTTACCAGACGTGGGCATTGATGTGTAGCCCGTGCCAAAGAACTCAGAGCGGTTAGTTTTGTCACTATCTCTAGACTTTCTTCTCAATCTTCTTCTGGTACTGGTAGATTTGTTGTTTTCCGACTCGGGTGTCATGCTGCCGTCTCTTTTTCTTCCTCGTCTAATAGGAGACGAGCTAGTGGATGATCTTCTTGACTTTTTGTCAGGACTTTCCTCATCATCCTCGTCATCATTCCGATCAGAGCGACTCTTTCTGGTCTTCTTTCTTCTGTTGCCTGTGGGAGTCATGATTCGTAATCTAGTCAAATCAATTGCTTCTTCGTCATCATCTGAGCTGGGCGGCAGCAGCAACAGCTGTTTTCTATGTGTGCCTCTTGTCGGGGTCTTGATTCCTCTGTCTGTCTGTATATCTAACGAGCTCTTCTCGTCTGAATCAGAAAGAACCACACTTTCAGTCAGTAGGCTCGATGGGGTTGTATTCGACAATTCCATCATCTTTAGTATCTGTTTGGTGCTTTGTAATCGTGGAGATGCTTCGGGAGAAGAAGGTGGAGGGGATTTTGTTGACGACGAGGACAAATAATTAACGCTGCTAGTCGGGGAAGACGCCAACTCGTCGCCCTCAATTTCACGTGCTAATCTATCTTGGGATGAGTTTGAGGAGGTGAAGCTCAGTACTGAGTTTGACCTGTCTTGTTCTTTCTGTTGAACAAAAGAACTAGAAGCAGGATCCATCGTAAAGCTGGGGGGTGGAGGACTGGTTTGGGTGGGATCGTTATCTATGTTTGTTTGTGTGTGTATATAAATGTCGTTACTGTGGTCGCGATTTGATCACGTTTGTAGTAGATATTGAGGGAGGTACGGCTAACTTGGTTATTTGATACACTGATACAACTTGTTGAAAGTAGAAGTGTCAGGTAAGAGTGCCAAATGTGGGTCTAAGGAGTAAACAGGTGAGTTGTTTATGGAATCAACCAATTTCGGGTTTTCTTTTTCTTTGACTTATTGCGAGTGTTCCCCTGTTTGCTTCAGCCATGAAAAGAAAAGAAAAGAGAGAGAGAGAGAGGCAGAAGACAAAAAATTTTATGGGAATTAGCTTCGTTGTGGTGGTGGCAGATGATGGTGGTGATCTGCTTCGACTCGCGCGAGGTGTAGGGTGGAATTTGTGGGCGAGTTGTGGCAGCCCACGGGACAACCAGGAACACAAGCAGGAAAAATTTTCTTTGAGTTTACAACCACCAGACAACCAACTCTTTTCTTTCCCAATAGAGTTTCTCTACACACAGCGCAGTGGAAATTTCAAGGTTTGATTTGACGTGTACAACTTCTTGAACCGGCGTCACACTCCTTGCCACACACCCACATACAGTGTTACCTTTCAACGACAGGTCAATTAAGACAAACGTACACTCCTTTATCGATAACCTCCTCAGCGTATTTGGATCCAGCGGAGGTATTATTATTTCATTCCTTAAGCTTGCTCAGTTGTTTTTTTTTATCCCCACACACAAACTCGTTCGGTCGTCATGGCATCGTCTTTGAAACAATTAAAAGAGCAATTTGTCTCGGATTTGACTGGAGGTTCAATAGAAGAGATATATAATGTCACAGGCATAGCATTATCGGCATACTTATCATACCGAATGTTGAAGAAGACATTTGGTGATTTATCCATTGTTTACGATTTCATTTGCAACGTGCTCACGCTTTTGGTTGCAACCACCACCTACAGCAACAACCCAACATATTTGCATTACTTCATTGTCATTCCTTCATTGGTCATCTATGTATTCAACTACTATGTGGAACCACGAGATGCCACCACAACACAAGCAGACTCAGGGGACAATGCCAAAGAGTTCTTGCCCAAGAAACAATTCATCACAGCATATAGATCGCAGATGTTGATCGTGACAAATTTGGCTATTCTAGCTGTTGACTTCCGTTTCTTCCCCAGAAGATTTGCCAAAGTGGAAACATGGGGTACGTCGATGATGGACTTGGGAGTTGGGTCGTTTGTGTTTTCCATGGGGTTGGCAAACTCGCGTCAATTGATCAAGAACTACACTGGAAAGTACACTTTTAGCTTATACAACTACTTGACTTCCATCAAAAGAAACGTTATCAAGTCTGTTCCAATCCTTGTATTAGGGGTGATTCGTTTAATTAGTGTCAAGGGTCTAGAATACCAGGAACATGAAACTGAATACGGCATTCATTGGAACTTTTTCTTCACGTTAGGGTTCTTGCCTACGTTCTTGGCCATCTTGGATCCACTTTTGAATTTGTTCCCAAGGTTCATTACGGCTCTTGGCATTTCCCTTGGATATGAGATCCTTTTGAGCCGAGCCGATTTGCTGAGATTTATCTTGAGCACCGACAACAGAATGGAGTCCTTGATTACGATGAACAAAGAAGGGATCTTTTCCTTTATTGGCTACCTTTCTATCTTCATCATTGGTCAATCATTTGGACTGTTTGTGCTCACCAGCTATAAAACCAAGAACAATTTGATTAGTATTAGCAAGACTAAGATTACCAAAAAGAAAGAGTCAACGCTCTTAAGTGTCACAACCACGCAAGGATTGGTCATTGCCAGTGTTTTCTACCAGTTGCTCTTCAATTTGGTGAATGGTTCTGATTATTTCGCTACAATCTCGAGAAGATTGGCCAATCTCCCTTATGTCTTGTGGGTAGTGTCTTACAATGCTGTCTTCTTGTTGGGATATGACTTGATTGATAAAATCATTCCGGGAGACCAGAGTTCTGCCGTATTAGACTCTATCAACAACAACGGGTTGTTCATATTCCTCCTTGGCAATTTGCTAACCGGCTTAGTGAACATGTCGCTCAACACGTTAGAAGCTTCAAATACAGTTGCCACAGTTGTGTTGATTGCCTACAGCTTAGTATGGACTGTTGTTGCCTTATGGTTAAACAAGAACAAGATATATATCAAGCTTTAAAGGGTGCAAATAGAAACTAGAATGTACAGACTATCCAGTTATGAGGTGCGCTGGAACCGGATGCGTCATATTGCGTAATCCGGGTGAGCCATAATTAGAAATTTTCCGCTGAGGTTGATCACAAGACATAGTCGGCTACGACATTACATAATGACCCCCTTTACTGTGTGGGAGTCGTGTCGTGTGTGTGGTAGGGCGACATTTCTTATTTTTGAGTTGCCATACACACACAGCACAGCACAACCTTAATTACCGCACTCTCCCACAAACGACCCATACAATTTTTGCTGTACAGCAAAAACAACAACAACAGCGAGGACGAAAAAAAAAGAAAACGATAAAACCCTACGACATCACATTCCACATTTTCCTAGTTCAGTATCTTTCGTCTTTGGTTTCTTTGATTTTTCCTTGTTTACTTATTTCGACTTATCAACACCTCCTTATACCAGATAAGCACGTGTTTTTCTACTGTGAATTGATACCCAGTGAAGAAAGAGAAAGTTCCAGTTGCTCCTGCCCACCACTATCTAAAGAGACTTTTGCTTGAAACCCGATCACCCCTACCCCTCCTATAACCTATACACCTATACCCTCCCCCCTAGAGTTCCCTAATAATTTTTATTTTTTACTTTTACTTTACCTACCATGTCCACCGAAGATAACTCAGCCAACGCCAAGTCCACATCATGGACATCCTTCTTGAAGTCAATCGCTTCTTTCAACGGCGACTTGTCGTCCTTGACCGCACCACCATTCATATTATCGCCAACGTCCTTGGTTGAATACTCCCAGTACTGGGCAGAACACCCAGACTTATTCATAGCCCCAAGTTTGATCAAGACCACAGCCAACCCATCCAAGGATGAATCCGAGGCTATCACGTTACAACAGATGATTTCCGTTACCAGATGGTTCATCTCTACTTTGAAGTCGCAATACTGTTCCAGAAACGAAACCATGGGTAGTGAGAAGAAGCCATTGAACCCATTCTTGGGGGAACTTTTCGTTGGTAAATGGGAAGACGAAACTACCGGCGAGACCGACTTGGTGTCTGAACAGGTCAGCCACCACCCACCAGTTACCGCCTACGCCATCAAGAACAAGAAACACGGTGTCGTGTTACAGGGTTACAATGGTATCACTTCCAGTATTTCTACCACATCCATCAACATTAAGCAATACGGTCATGCATTATTAGAACATCCAGAAATAGGCGAGACTTTCTTGGTCACCTTGCCACCATTGCACATTGAAGGGTTGATCACGGCCTCCCCATTTGTTGAATTAGAAGGCACTTCGTATATCCAATCATCTACCGGCTACGTCGCGGTTATTGAATACAGCGGCCGTGGCTGGATTTCCGGAAAGAAAAACACATTCAAAGCCAGAATCTACCGCGACGAAATGGCCAGTGCCAACAAGGAAAACGCTTTGGTTTCTATCCAAGGCCAATGGTCAGGCAAGTCATACATTGCCAAGGGTTACTCTTCTCCTAACTCCAAGGATGAAGTCTTTTACGATGCCAGCAAGAATGTCACCCACCACTTGCAAGTCAAGCCAATTGAAGAACAGAACAAGTTGGAATCCAGAAAAGCTTGGTCGAAGGTTGCTGAAGCTATCAAGAAGGCAGACTACAACTTGATTGCTACCGAGAAGTCATTGATTGAGAACGAGCAACGTGACTTGAGAAAGGCAGAAAAGGAAGCTGGCATAACCTGGGAAACCAGATGGTTCGACAAGGTGGATTACGAGAACAAGAACGAACCAGTTAAGGACCAATTCACTACTTTGACAAACTTGGCTAACTTGTCCATTTACAACGCACCTTCAGGAACATTAAAGAAGTCGAAATACGATCATGGTGAAGCTAAGCATTGGAGATTCAACAGGGAGAAATTGGAGGCAGAAAAAGAGATTACCTTCTAGATGCGGTTTCATCTGCTTCCTTTCCCTTCATTTTTTAATTTTTACTGCGTAATAGCTTGTTGGGATTGATTTTGTATACATTGATAATCATAAAGTATTTAAATATAAACGATTTTTAACTTTGGGACCGTAACGCTTTTGCATCCATGGGGATTTTCGCTTCTGCTTGATTAGGGTTTGTCACGTGTATTCATTTAGGGTTATTTTCTCTTGAGACACCAAAACCGCAATACAAACCTTTTTTTGTTGTCTATGCGCACGCACTTTTTCTGTGCTCTTCTGACTCACACAATACCAGTGGGATTCTATGGTGGGTTCTGCAGAGTGCGAGCGAGTGCGAAACTACCGCGAAAAAAAAATCCTAGTATCAAGAGTTGCTAACAAAAAAAATTTAATCCAACCTTGTTCTTATATACCCATTTAAGATAACTATAGTAATTAACAATGGCTGAATCACACAGATGTATGTTTCAAACGGGAGAATCGACAAGATGGAACTAATAGATGTCAAGAATGGGGAGTCCTAGAGAAGTTTTAGAAGATATGGAAGTTATTGTGAAAAATTTAGCAACTACTATCAACACCGAAGAAGGAAGAGAATACCAGCAGGAGAAGAGTACTTGGAAGTCCAATAGAGAGGAACCACTATCATACACACACACCAATGAACCTATGGATATTGACCAAAGCAGTATATGTTTCCATGGATCACCAAAAATTTTTCACACGCATGCGGCAAAGATATCCTCCAGCTAGCAATCAACAACATCACACTAGAGTACTACACCCCCAGGACTTGATTATTTATTAGTTCATCATTTGTCAAGATTGCAATCAATAACAATTCAGAAATACTAACAATCATTCTTATAGTATACGTTAAAGGTAAACACATTTCCTACCAACGTTCTAAATCCGTTACCAACCCTAACGTGTCATTGATTCAAATCGAAGGTGTCGCTGCCGCCAAAGATGCCAAATTCTACTTGGGTAAGAGAATTGCTTACGTCTACAGAGCCCCAAAGGAAATCAGAGGTTCTAAGATCAGAGTCATCTGGGGTAAGGTCACCAGAACCCACGGTAACAATGGTTTAGTCAGAGCTAACTTCAAAAAGAACTTGCCACCAAAGACCTTCGGTGCTTCCGTTAGAATCATGTTGTACCCATCTAACATCTAAGTTAGTCATGTGTAGAGGATGGTTTGAATATAATGAATTATAAAAGAAACATATAAACAAAAACTGAGATGAGGGAGATTTGGTCTACAAAACAAGTTTTCCCATTCTTCAAAATTGGTGTAATATAATGACTTGGCTTCATACAATTTTTAAAGGCATTTATTATTATTTTACTTTTATTTCACATAGTAAATATACATAATATAAATTATTAATAATATATTTTGGATAGTTCTTCTCAGACCCTGTAAACTCATATATGTATATATACTGCTTATAACTTGGTGTCAAAGATGATGTTTTGGCTGACGAATCGTCCAAAAACAACACACTCCAACAATGAAGAGCCGCCTAAACGGTTGTTTCCATGTACGCCAGAGCTGACTTCACCGATCGCAAACAAGTTGGGAATGGTTTCGCCCGTTTTGGTCATGACCTTCGAGTTGTCGGAGTTGACCTTGATACCACCCATCGTGAAGTGGAGCACCGGCGTGGTGACACCAAAACACAAGTTCTCGTCACCGAAATGACCACCAAAGTTGGTTCTGCCTAGTGGATCTCTGTCTTTACCATTGACGATCTTGTTTAATCCAGCAAACTTCTGTTTCAACTGAGAAAGAGTCAAGGAAAGGCTTGGGTTCAACTGCTTCAACAATGTCAACAAGTCCTCGACTGAACCTTCTTTCAACAAGCCCTGCGACTTGTAGAATCCAATATGCGATGTAGCTTTGCTGCAATCATCAGCTCCAATAACAAGAACTGAACCATACTTGTTTTCAGTTTGCAACCCAATCTCGTTGTCGCTTGGGATTTGCGACTTGGCCAAGACAGCTTCACTGACAACGTCTCTCGTCTTCAACTCGTCAACAAATCTCCAGCCAGTCATTGGGGAAAGCAAGATACCACCGATACCTCTCATGAGCTCACCGCAAAGGAATTTCCAATTTTCATTTGGGTTATCAAGTTTCATAAACCCGGTTGGGTGCACTTGCACCTTATCCATGAGCGACAACTCGGCATTGACGTCACGTTCAGCGATCTTCTGTCCATCGCCTGTCGTTTGAACACCATTGGACAGCGGGAAGTCAATCAAGTCAGGTCTGTACTTCCTGAGCAACGAAGTAGGACCCAAATCTGCCGAGAATCCACCCGTTGCAAGCACAACATTGTCGGCATCCACTTCATGAGTTGCGTGGTCTCTGCCTTCATAAGCAACGCCCTTCACTCTGCCTTCTTCCATCAAGATCTTGCTCAATGTGGCTTCCTTTTCGATATTCACTCTCTCGGGACTTTCTTCTTGAATGGCATCAATTTTTTTGGTCAAACCGGAGACGATAGCAAAACCTGGGGGCAACATATCACCCTTGTGGGTTCTTGCATGTGAATGACCACCTAACAACACGACGTGAGTCAAGTCCACATTGATCTCGTCGTTCAACCAGTCAATTGCGCTTTTGGAGTTCTGCGTCAAGATGTTCACCATCTGCCTGTCATTCAACTTTTTACCTGATTTCAACGTGTCGGCAATGAACGACTCAACCGAGTCTACTTGCGGCTGTGGCTGGTACTTTGTAGGAACGCCATTGATTCCCGACGAAGCCTTGATGGAATTCCCACCCAATTTGTCGCACTTCTCCAAAAGCAAGACTCTCTGACCAGACTTGAGCAACAGGTAGGTCGTGGTCAACCCCGCCAATCCTGATCCAACGACAATTGTATCATACTTATCAACCGATTTGCTCATGTTTGAAGCCGACGACGTGGAAAAACTCGATTTTAATGATAGCAATGCTTTGGAGACGGACGATCTTGCTAATTGGTACAACGCGGAGTTACAGTAGATTAATATTATACTGATACCTAGGACTAGTAGATACCTTCTGAACGTAGTAAAGAATCGAATATTGACTGGAGCACCCCTTGGACTAGGACAAAAAGAAAAGGGGGTGGAAGTCAAAAAAGAAAAATGAAAGGGGAGCTTTGTTGATGTTCCTTATAGGGAAGGAAAAGAACAGACTGGCGAGTTCATGCAATTCCCATGAAAAATTCCTTGGTCGTTTATGTTCATGTATTCTCTCCACGTAAGGAGGTGTGAAGCGGTGAGTGAATGGTATGATATTTTCTGGCTTTGTGTCATTTTGCCGCCCCCTCCAAATGTGATGTAGTGTACGACTGTGCAATTCTCATTCTGGCCACAGTACACGTCCCTACTGGAAAGAAAAAAGCATGAAGACAAACATCAGAAACATCTTCCACAATTAATAATCAACAACAACAACAGCAACAACCATGCTACAATCCAATTCAGTTATACATCCAAATACATCCAACAGACACTTCAAATTCGAGCCGTTCTTGCGACAGGAGTACGGGTTCGGTCTCAACCCGGACCGTCCAGTATGCCAGTTCTACAACCCAATGAATCCAGAAACCTCTTGCCCCCAGGGCAACAACTGCCCCAACAAACACGTATCGGCGATGTACTCGAACAAAATCGTGTGCAAGCATTGGTTAAGAGGACTATGTAAGAAAGGAGACCACTGTGAGTTCTTGCACGAGTACAATCTAAGAAAAATGCCTGAGTGTTTGTTCTACTCCAAGAACGGCTACTGTACGCAAACGTCTGAATGTTTGTATTTGCATGTTGATCCCCAGCTGAAAATACCCGAATGTGTCAACTATAACCAGGGGTTCTGCAGTGATGGGCCAAATTGTAAGAACCGTCACGTTCGAAGGGTGCTTTGTCCGTTGTATTTGTACGGGTTCTGTCCCAAAGGACCCGAGTGTGAATTCACTCATCCTAAATTTGACTTCCACAATTTGAATTTGAGAATACGGCCCGACAATTTGATACAGATGACACATAAGATGGACGACAAAAAGGAGAATAAGGAAGAGGAGAGTGAAACTGTGTAGGTAGTGTATACTTTTGATTAATTAATGCTAGATCTATTCTAAATGCGATACTTGCGTATTTGATTTCTTTCTTGTGGTGTCAATACCCAATTGATACCTGTTTCTTCATCATCGCCGTATTCGTCTTCGTTGTCTTGAGTCTCGGTGCTCTTGTGAGCTTTTGTCACTGGTTGGTTGCTGTCTTCGTACTCCTCGTCATCCATACCAACTAGTAAAACAATCTGTGTGAGTCTGACAAACTTCTCACGCAAGTAGTAGTTGTCCTGACAGATTTCGTTGATTAGATAAGAAACGTCCTTCTCTAGTTTGATTGACCCCAACTCGTTAATCTTGAACTTGTTCAAGTTAAACAATAACTTCTTCTCTAGCAAATTGGTTAAGTTGACAACCACAAGTCTTAGTATCTTGTTCCAGATTGTCTTATGCAAAGTCTGATAGTATGGCTTGGTTAAGGATTGCCAATTGGTAGTGAACTTGAGTAGATTTGTTGGATCGTTTATGTTGTTCGACGAGTAAATGACATAGTTTGATTCGTTGTTGCTGGTTTGGGCATCAGTAAAAAACTCATTCACAAGAACCAACAATCTGTTCTTTATCAGCTGGTTGTACAAGTTGATCAAACTCTCCGATATGATCTTGTTGCTCATGCTAGTGAAAGGGATAATGAAATCCTGTCGCAAAATATTAGAAATCTTCTCCTGATCTTTACCAAATGGGAAATGTGCCAGCAAGTAGTTATCCTTGTTGATGTTGTCAAACACTTTGGTAAAGTATTCTTGAGCCATGGCTAACGTGTTCAAGTAGGTTACAAAGTTCAACAATTTGGGACTGTTTGGCGTCGTTTGCAAACTACCCACTGAGCCTCCAACGACACTACCCAATGCACTTGATGCACCTTTCAAAAAGCCGGCTGCACCTTGTGGGTCTGGCGTTGCACTTCGACTAATTGGACTGGATGTGCGATTAATGGCTGTGTTGGGGTTCACCAACGAAAGGATTTGGCTGTATCTTGGCTGGTTGTCGTTCAAGTTTTTGATGAAGAACCCATTTATCAAGTCTTGTTGTATAATGCTAAAACTTTCATTTATGAAACTCTTGACGGAAGTTGGCAACCCAGATTGGATAATGCTGCGCAAAGTGCTGTTCAAGACCAAAGTCAAATCTTCAACAACCGACGAAATTGGAACTGGGTCGGGACTGGCAGGCTTCTCGTTACTCAAAAGCAAGTATGACTCCAAAGAAGGCAAGTCTTCGATGGTAATGGCTTTCTCCAAAGAACGACGGAAATAGAAATTGTTTAACTTCTCAAACGATGGCAAAAGCTTCTCGTTGATCTTCTTTGTGAATGTCGATTTGCGAATCAAGTCGGGTAGCACTAGTACGACTTCCTTGGTTGGGTTGTCGTTTGGATTCTCTAAATACTTGACAGTGATAAACTTGCAGTACAATGACCAATTCTCCAAAATCGAGGAAAGCTCTTGGCCCAAATCTCCAATGGTTCTAATCGGTAACAATTCATCTGAAGAATCGAAACTCAGACGTAAGCTATCTTGATCTTGGGTCACTTGCTCTTTCAATTCAGCCAATCTTCTGGTCAATACGGGGAAAGAATACAACCTGATGTCTTGGAAATACTTGTCCAATCTTCGCAAGTCGTAAAATGTATCAGCGATAATACCCACTTGCAAGTCAACCTCTCTTTGAATTTTGTTAATGACATATGATAACGCCAGCGGGTATGTCTCGCTATAATACTTTTTAATCAAAGGACCATGCTGAGACAACATCATGGAAATGCTCTCAAACAACTGCATAATGATGGTTGCAAATATCCCCGGCTTCAACTCATGAGCATTCTCTAAACCCTTAGTGAGATTCTTGGATGTTTCATTGATGATTTCGCAGATAAACTTGGAATAACAATTGAGACCAATCTCTTCTTGGTTGATCAATGGGAATAGCTGGAAGAACTTTGTGAGTTGCGGCACGTTTCTTTCCTTGGCTGCGGCATTGAAATGTTCTTTGAAAACTTCCGTCAACTTGTCAGTCCAGTTTGCTATTGCGGTAGTTGGCAACTCCGGTATATCAGTGGATGGGATGACAACAGATGCAAATTTACCGGATATCAACTCAGCCGGTATTTTGGAGTTTATCGTATGGATACACTGTGCTGCCAATTCCCAATTCTTATGCTCTATCGCATAGTTTGCTTGGTTGATGTTATTCTTGAGTAGTTGAACGTCATTCACAAACTCCAATGTCTTGTTGACGTTGCCAATTTCTTGATCTAATGACTTGATCTTGTATGTCAACTTGTGTCCTAAATCATTAGCCTCTGAAAAGATGCCATTCAATTTGTTCGAATTCGAGATGGTCGATGATAGTTTGCTCGTCCTCATCAACTCTATGTTCGTTATATCTTGTTGGATCTTCTTACTGTTAAATGCTGTGAAATTGTTAAGGTTATTGTCAATGTTGATCATAGCTGAATCGATCTGGTCTATCAAGTTGTACAAGTCATTCGGCGTCGACGCTTTTTGGTATTTTGTTTTCAATTCCGACGTAGTGTCAGATATATGCAAGTCATTGAGTGAAGCAAAGGTGCTACTCTTCCTGGATCTTCCACCGTCCATATCAGGCAGTGTATATGTGTGGATTGGGATTGGCTTGGTTGTAAACGTCGACTGAAAAAAAATTAACACGTTAAAAGATCAACAAAAAAATGTCGCAGGGGAAAACGAGAGCGAAAGGGAGATATGCCGATCTAGCAATTGGCGGCAAGGTTGACCAGGGCAGGCCACACGCTAGAATGGGCACAGTCGAACAACTATCGTGCTATCCACTATCACGAAGTATCTGTTGTAGAATTTGTTTGTCCCAGTAGCAGAGAGAATTGTGGTATTCTCTAAGTCCTCGGAGCTAATCCCAATTAGGAAATATTCCGCCGCAGCAATAAACAGGTGCTCAAATAGGGGGGAGTCTTCAAGTACTTTTAGCCCACTTCACATCACCATTGTACTACGGATTATTAATCAAACTGGATGTGAAGCCACAAAATGAACAACGAAATTGTTCTACCTGAGGCAACGAAGAGTGGCCACAGCTTGAAAAGAATATAAATAGGGCACGATTGCGCTCTCATTGATCGGGATTCACGAAAGAACGCCACTAAACTCCACAATTTTTTTCATTATCAAGTTTACCAACCCATAATGTCTTCAACCACCACAGTTTTTGTTTCCGGTGCCACCGGATTCATCGCCCAACACATTGTCAAAGAATTATTAGCCAATGGCTATAAGGTCATTGGATCTGTTAGATCTGAAGCAAAGGGTGAAGAGCTCACGCAATCGATCAACTCCAAGGATTTCAGCTATGTTGTTGTTCCAGATATCAGTGCTCCTGGTGCATTTGACGAGGCATTGAAGGAGCATCCAGAAGTCACTGTTTTCATTCATGCTGCTTCCCCTGTTGTCTTCCAGATCATTGATCCAAAGAAGGATGTGCTTGACCCAGCAATTGAAGGAACCAAGAATGTTTTGAGTGCAATCAAGCAATACGGTACAAACATCACTCGTCTTGTCGTCACTTCGTCCTTGGCCGCTGTCACCCCAGGAAAGGACTTTGACAAAAACAAGACGTACACTGAAGAAGACTGGAACCCAGTTACCATTGAGATTGGTTTGAGCAACCCCGCTAAATCCTATGCCGCATCCAAGACATTTGCTGAGAAGGCAGTGTGGGATTTTGTCAAGAATGAGAATCCAAAGTTCAAGGTTTCTACAGTCCTTCCAACTTTCGTCTTTGGTCCACAAGCATATGGAATTAAGGACAAGTCCAAGTTGACCTCACTGTCTGAACTTCTTGCTGGTATCTTCAGGTCTAAAGCTGGTGACACCTATCCAGAAATCACCGGTACGCTGATTGATGTTCGCGATGTTGCCAAAGCACACTTGGTTGGTTTTGAAAATGATGATGCGGTCAATAAGAGATTGGTGTTGGTCAATGTTCCTTATACTCCTGACTTGGTTGCCCATACCATCAAGAAGAACTTCCCAGACTTTCAGGGCCCAGATGGCGACTTGGTTAAGAGTGATAAATTGATTGAGGAGACTGTTGCTAAGATTGATACTACCAAGACTAAGGAAATTCTTGGATTTGGATTGACTCCATTAGAAACGTCCATCATTGATGCCTACAAGCAGTTCAACGATGCTTGAGGTATGTGTATAAATCTGTACTGATAAACATCGACC